>CACVBM020001181.1:0-84339 GCA_902728155.2 Microthlaspi erraticum
TCCAGCTCGATGGCGCTCATGTTGAGTTTTTGAGGGGAATCGCTAACCCACTTGGTATCAAGGTACGTGACCAAAATATGATTGTGCTTACTGTTTAGCTTCCTCATCTTTGGAGAAAACTGATGTGGTTTTTGACTCAGGTGAGTGATAAAATGGTCCCTAGTGAACTGGTTAAGCTGATAGAGATACTAAACCCTCAGAACAAGCCTGGAAGGATTACGGTGATAGTGAGAATGGGAGCTGAGAATATGCGGGTCAAGCTTCCTCATTTGATCAGAGCAGTACGTGGAGCCGGTCAGATTGTGACTTGGGTTAGTGATCCAATGCACGGAAACACTATCATGGCTCCAAGTGGGTTAAAGACTCGTTCTTTCGATGCAATAAGGGTACTAAAAATTCCTTCTTACTTCATCATCCTCACCCTAAATATGTATATAATCTTGCATATGATGATGATTCATGTGTATTTTGCTCATTGAATTATATCAGGCGGAGTTGAGAGCGTTCTTCGACGTGCATGATCAAGAAGGGAGCTTTCCTGGTGGGGTGCATCTAGAGATGACGGGTCAAAACGTGACGGAATGCGTTGGAGGGTCACGCACCATCACTTACAACGATCTAAGCTCACGCTACCACACTCACTGCGACCCGAGGCTCAATGCTTCTCAGTCTCTGGAGCTTGCCTTCATCATTGCAGAGCGTCTGCGAAAGAGAAGGCTCGGTTCCGGGAGTCTTCTGTCATCTCTTGGACTCTAGAGGATAAGATCATGATGTGTATAGAGAGGCTCTTTGTTACGTTTCAGTGATTGTGTACTTGGTAAAGTAAAACATTTGGTTTTTTTTTTTGTGTTTGGTTCTGCTTGTCTTTTACGTTTTTACTTGTTGATATTATATATGGTAAGTAACGTAACTAAATAGACCGGTAAATCAGTTTAATCATCTCTTACGTCAGGCTTGCAAAGAAAAATTCAATATTTGTAACAGTTTGACTAAATTACAACGAAAAGTCCGTCACTTTAGTTGTAAAATTTTGACGAAACTCATAAAGTTTAAACCTTTGACAAACCAAATTGGAAAACTGGTAAAGCGATTGAGTTTCACACCTAACCACCTCTCGTTTCGTTTAGAGAGAACACTTGAACTAAAACAAACACAGGCCTGAGCCGGAGAATAAGAAAAAGATAACGAGACTTTGAGAGATTGAGATTACTGTGTGGAGCCACTTCCATGGAGTCTACATTCTCCGCCACGGCGACAGCGATGGCCAGAACCGGTGGTCCTTCGTTGCCTCTCCTCACTATCTCTAAAGCTCTTAACCGCCACTTTTCTGGCTCAAGGCACCTCCATCCTCTGTTGCTAGCTCGCTCCTCCCCTGTCGCGCGCCGTCTTGTTGGATTTCACGCCAGCCCAATTACGTCGTCCGCGTTGAGAAGCTTGGGAGCTGCTGTTCTGCCTGTAATCCGACACCGTTTGCAGTGCTTGTCCAGCTCATCTCCTTCCTTCAGGAGTATCTCCAGTGGCGGCGGCGGCGGTGCAGGATTCGGCGGGTACAACGGTGGAGGTGGCGGAGGCGGCGGCGGAAGATCGGATAGTGGTGATTCCAAGTCTAAATTAGGTGTTGGAGCAGGTGATAGTGTCTCTCTTCCGTCGTCAGATATCATTATTCTCGATGTTGGAGTACGTTCTCTCTCTCTCTCTCTCTGTTTCAATTCTTGATGGTTTCCAATTCACTCCAATTCTGTTATTTTACCGATTTCGATGCTCTGCTCAATTGAAGGGGATGACATGTGGAGGTTGTTCTGCAAGTGTGAAGAAAATACTGGAAAGCCAAGTAAGCTAAGACCAAACTGGTGTCATGTGTTAAGGTTGTCCAAAAGTTTTGATTTTTAAAAAACTTTTCTTTGATGTATAGCCTCAAGTTGCTTCTGCTAGTGTTAATCTCACGACGGAGACAGCAATAGTGTGGCCTGTAGCGGAAGCTAAAAGTGTACCTGATTGGCAAAAGACTTTAGGCGAGACGCTTGCAAATCATCTCACCAATTGCGGCTTTCAGTCTACTCCTCGAGGTGAGACGGTGCAGCTTCTGTTAATACTCATTTGAATGGTTGATTCAGTATGTTTGATAGCTTATAGGGTTGTTTGTCTGGTTGATGTCTTTTCCCCAAACTCTGATTGATTTTGTTTGGAAATATGGTGCCTTAGATTTTAGTGTTTCAATAATGCTAATTGATTGGAAATGAAAATCACAAATCTCATCATCTTTTTGCGTATCCGGTGGATACTGATGGGGTAGGGGAAGTTCCTGAAGATATTGCTGGAGAGATTGCACCTTGAAAGTACTAGAGATTTCCCCTGCAGCAATCATTACCGGTATGGTATGTTCTTCTCGTGTTAATTGCCGATCTGAGTATATTGTGCTTTTTGGTTTTACGTCTACTAACTGACTACTTCTCCTTTAACAGATGATTGAGAGCAGCTGCTAGTTGGGGAAGGGATTGTAAACATAAATTTGTGGTTCCGATTATGAGTATATGTTGTCAGTCCTTTGTGATATATTGAAAAAATCTTAAGGCCATGTATTTATCTTTATGTTTTACATTGATGAACATGTGTTAATGTGCTTATCTTTTTCTCTTTGTTATCTTGTACTGTTCTCAGTTTCTTTTGCTATGGTTTGTTCTTTACATGGGAAGTCTTAGTGGTTTTTTGCTTATCAGTTGCAGAAAGATTCTGGATGCCCCTGTTATCCTGAGTCAGGGTATTTTACAGTTATCGTTCTTGGTCTGAGTACTAAGTATCTTTCGTTGTTCCAGATTTGGTGACAGAGAATTTCTTCAAAGTTTTTGAAACAAAGACAAAAGACAAGCAGGCTCGCTTAAAAGAGAGTGGTATGAATGGTTGCTTGAAATCGATATGTTGCTATTGGAGATTGAAGTTTTATTTGCTAATATTTATATAATCTCTTGACTGTTTTACAGGACGCGAGCTTGCTGTTTCATGGGCTCTATGTGCTGTATGCCTAGTTGGCCATTTAACTCACTTTCTTGGTGTGAACGCTCCATGGATCCATGCCATCCATTCAACGGGGTTCCATGTGTCTTTATGTTTGCTTACGTTGCTTGGTCCTGGGCGTAAGCTAGTACTTGATGGTTTCAAAAGCCTTTTAAAAGGTTCTCCGAACATGAACACGCTTGTTGGTCTTGGGGCTATGTCATCATTTAGTGTTAGCTCAGTGGCAGCTCTGGTTCCAAAATTGGTAAACATTAATAAAATATTTTGTTCAATTCTGTATTGCTCCCTGCGGTCTGGTGGCTGATATTATAAAACTGTTTTGAAATCCAGGGGTGGAAGACATTTTTTGAGGAACCAGTTATGTTAATAGCTTTTGTATTGCTGGGAAGGAATCTTGAACAGAGAGCTAAAATCAAAGCCACCAGTGATATGACTGGTCTTCTGAGTGTTTTGCCTTCAAAAGCTCGCCTTCTGCTTGATGGCGGCGACCTACAGAATTCAACTGTTGAGGTTCCTTGTAACAGTCTCTCTGTCGGTGATCTAGTCGTCATACTACCAGGAGTAAGAAGAGAGAATTTTCATTCTCATGCATAGTATGTTGTTGTTTCCTGTATTTTATTGCACGCCATATTTTCCTGCTAATGCAAAGTATCAGTCTGTTAGGAGGATGAACATCTTACTTTGATGTCTTTCGTGTATCCTTGTTGTTGACACATGGGAAATGGTTGCCTACTTCACGCAGGATCGAGTTCCAGCAGATGGTGTTGTCAAGTCAGGTAGAAGCACCATTGACGAGTCAAGTTTCACAGGTGAACCATTGCCAGTGACAAAAGAAGCAGGGGTAACTTTCTACTCAACCCCTATCTATATATAATGTAGCCTGAATATTATCATGTCGACTCTTTTGGTTGTCTCCTTTAGTACATATCATTAACTTTGGATAAATATTATGCTCATGGTGCTAAGTTATGTACATGTAACTCAAGTTTTGTTGTTAAAAATTCTTGTGGGACAGAGTCAAGTCGCAGCAGGATCTATAAATCTGAATGGAACTCTTACTGTGGAAGTGCATAGATCAGGGGGTGAAACTGCTGTTGGGGACATTGTTCGCATGGTTGAAGAGGCCCAAAGTAGAGAAGCACCCGTACAGCAGTTGGTTGACAAGGTCTCTCCATTCTTTCCTGTGACATTTGATTGTTGCAATAATGTTAACTAGGGACTAACCTTTGATTATTGTTGCAATAACAGGTCGCAGGGCGCTTCACGTATGGAGTGATGGCACTCTCTGCAGCTACATTTACATTCTGGAATCTATTTGGTGCACATATTCTTCCTTCTACCTTGCATAACGGGAGCCCAATGTCTTTGGCCCTCCAACTATCTTGCAGCGTTCTGGTAACATTTTGCTGTAACAGTTAGGATTAACCTTTTCCATCTTTTAGTTATCATCATGCTGTCTCACAGACATTGATTTGGATTTAGGTTGTGGCTTGTCCATGTGCCCTCGGGTTGGCTACGCCAACTGCAATGCTGGTAATTTTTTTTACTGAGTACAGCTTTTGCTGTTATGAATCAGACAAAGTAAGATGTTGACGAACTTGGTATATTCTTTAGGTTGGTACATCATTAGGAGCAAGAAGAGGATTACTTCTTCGTGGTGGTGATATTCTTGAAAAGTTTTCCACCGTTGATACTGTTGTCTTTGACAAAACTGGGACACTGACAAAGGGACACCCTGTTGTGACTCAAGTTATGATTCCCGGAGATCCAAGGTTAGGCTCTTTGCTATTTCAAAATATTCAATGATCTATGTACAATATTCTTCAAGAGGATATTGATTCTTACATACTTTCCATTATGTATCGTTAGCTATGTTAGGCTTTATATAAGAGACCTTACGGGTCTGAGTTTTTGTGATAAACATCTGATCCCTAATGTTCTTACGCAGACAAAATTTGAATGATACTTGGTCAGAAGATGAGGTTTTGATGTTCGCAGCTGCTGTTGAATCGAACACGACTCACCCTGTTGGGAAAGCGATTGTTAAAGCAGCTCGGGCTCATAACTGTCAAACTATGAAGGTAGGACTGCTTATGATAATTATTTCATTAGATTGATGGAAATTAATGAACTTTTGTCACTTCAGGCAGAGGATGGAACATTTACTGAGGAACCAGGGTCTGGTGCCGTTGCTATTGTCAACAACAAGAGGATTTCGGTTGGGACCTTAGAGTGGGTTCAGAGGTATAATCTGTTCATCCTCAGTCTTCTAGTTACAAGATTGTAGACTTTAAAAAGACAAAAAAAAAATTCTCCTTTTAATTCACTCTTGACCAATGCAGACATGGAGCCGATGGGAGCTCAATGCATGGATCTGAAGATCATGAATTTAACAACCAGTCTGTTGTGTATATTGGGGTGGATAATACACTTGCTGCAGTCATCCGTTTTGAAGATAAAATAAGGGAAGATGCTGCTCAAGTTGTTGAGAATTTGACTCGACAGGGAATTAATGTATACATGCTCTCTGGTGACAAGAAGAGTGCTGCAAACTATGTCGCCTCTGTTGTTGGAATTCCTCAAGAAAGGGTACGTTCTTTCCAAACATTTGAAATCATGGCAGTGGTTGAGCTGTTGCCATACTCATGCAGAACAAAAGAAATAATTAAATAGGAATTGATGATAATGAAGTGCCAAAACAGAGTTATATGACCTTTATTTGTTATTATACAGGTTATATCAGGAGTTAAACCAGCAGAGAAAAAGAATTTTATCAATGAACTTCAGAAAAATAAGAATATAGTAGCAATGGTGGGTGATGGAATAAACGATGCTGCTGCTCTGGCATCATCTGATGTTGGTGTAGCCATGGGTGGTGGTGCAGGAGCGGCCAGTGAGGTGTCTCCCATTGTCTTGATGGGCAATCGGTTATCACAGGTTTGTCATATTAATCCCACAACAGCTGTGTACTTTTTTTTTCATGTAATTCAGCTGTGTAAATGTGGTTAGTAATTTACATGATATGTATACGCAGTTGCTCGATGCATTGGAGCTAAGCCGACAAACCATGAAGACTGTAAAGCAAAATCTTTGGTGGGCATTCGGATACAACATTGTAAGTTTTGTTCTGCATTTTCATGTTTTGCTATTCTTACTTTGAGAGTATCTAAGGAGTTAGTAATGTAACTTGTGTTAATGATATATAGGTAGGGATCCCAATTGCGGCTGGAGTGTTGCTGCCATTGACTGGAACCATGTTGACTCCATCAATGGCGGGGGCTCTCATGGGTGTGAGTTCTCTTGGTGTCATGACTAATTCTTTACTTCTGAGGTACAGATTCTTCTCGAACCGAAAAGACAATAATGTCAAATGGGAACCAAAAGAGGGAACAAAGCGACCACATGAAAACACAAGATTAAAGGAAAGCTCTTAAACCCGGGCATTGAGGCACGGTATTGTTTTGCAGAGATAGATCTCTTTTTCCGGCTGTTTACTTCAACCTTATTGACTACTTGTCAAACTCTCAGTCAGGCAAGGGTATTAATGACAGGGTCTGTCAGGGTAATGATGACTTGGAGAATCATCGATTATTCATCTCTTTGTAATGTTTCAAACATTTGCTTTTAGCTTGTGACTCATACACAGAAGAACACATTCAATAACTCTACATTGGGCCTTTGAGACTCTGTAAATTCTTTATAAATAAATTATATAAACTTTACTGAACCTTCATGAGAGCCTCCTTCTGCTCTGAGTCTCTCATAGAGTCATAGTCTCTCATAGACTTATTCACTCAAAACAAAACTCATTGCGACACAGCAAGACCTTCAGGCTACAATCTCAATACAAAGTGTGGAACGAGACAAAATACAAATCAATCAATAAAATAACAAGCACATAATTTTATATATCAACCCTCAAAAATAAAACAAAAAAATTCACCTTTTTCTCTCCTATAACCAATCACACTTGTGAAACAATGAATAAAAAACAATCTCTTTCTCCTGAACTGGTTGTGTATTCGTGTTCTAGGAACTTGGACGGCACCTTGAAAATGTTCGTCTGATCCACCAGCTTGCAGATCAAACCATATAAGTCATTCCAACTTGCATCAGATGCGAATGCGGAACGCTTAGGTTTGTTATCCCTCTCCTGCAGTTCTTCCTCAAGAAAGCATACATGTAATTTATCACCAGCTTCTTCAGAAACCAAGAATCCTTTGTCGCTCTTATATCCCCATGTCCCAGTAGATACACGACCCCTGACTCTTTCGCTTTGTGTATAAACGACAATTCTTTTTCTAAACTCTGCTCTGCATCCAGCGCTGGTGTTTCATTCGAAGGACCTGCAACAAAATCCGTGCTGGCTCTTCTTTTCTCCCAGGGTCGCTTGTCTGTCTCGTGCTCAGCTAAGAGCGGCAGTCCAAGTGAATACACACTTCCATTGGGTGCTATCAAAACTCTGGACAGAGTCGTGTCGTCCTCTGAATCCGTATTATTATGGTCTCCGTCACTCTCAAGCGAACGCTCTTGTGCTTCCTTCCGTATAAATTTCTCTAGGCTCTCAATCAAGATTTGCTCAAAGGCCTGGTGACTTTCCTTCCGCACATCTTTGTATCCATACCTGATTTAAACACGTGAAATGTATCAAATCTATAATGTTATCAAAAGGTACATCATTATAAACTAAATGAAAAGCGGTTAGCTTTGTTTACCTGGCAACACAGCGGAATAGATGATAGCTTCTTGGGCAGACACGTCTGAAAAGAAACCTCTCAGTCTGAGGCACGCTTGGAACAGGGACATATTTTATACACACGAAGATAACCATGGAATGGATTGCAGGAAGGGTGGTTAGAAAATGACCAAATATTGCTGGAACTCCTTTTGCTAGCTCATTGTAAAGCAGACCAATACCAGGTGCTCTAATTGTCCCTAGATTACTGCCCAGTTCCCGAAGTAGGTCCATTGGTAGCTTCTTCTGGACTTCCGTTTCATACTTGAGTTTACTCCCGTAGTTCCAAACGAACATTATAAAAAACATGATGGTAGCAAAGACCAGGATGATCCAACTTCCGTCAGCCACACTTGATATAACTGATGAGAAGAAAACCAGTTCGACTCCCAAGGAAACAATTGCAAACAAGCTCACGACTATGATGTTCGTCTGCCAGATAAGGAGCATGATAAGGGTCACCAAAATCGTCGTAGTCATCATAATTCCCAGTTCTGCGATGCCTGAAGATACAAAAATCCAAAACCAGAGGCAAGGGGTGTGTTTAGGATTGACTGAAATTTTTTCCTAAGTTGCCCAAACTAGATGCTAGGAGAAGGAAGTATTACCATATGCGTTTCCAATCATGAAGATGTTTGAGATAGAGCAGACAACGATCAGGCACACCACCAAAAGGAACCAGTTTAGAACCGGTATATAAATCTGTCCAATGAATTTCTTCGAGGTGTGAATGATTTTAAGACGTGGGAAACAGCCCAGTGCTATTGACTGTTTGATGCATGTAAATGTGGCTGTCGTCATTGAACGACTGGCAATTAGAGCAGCGATATTAGAAATGAGAAAGACTGGCCAGAACAAAAAACCTGAAAAAACAAAGATTAATAAAGAATTAGAGACGTGAAACGAGCGGCAAAATCAAGCCAGCAATGAAGGAATACCCTTGTTGATCTTGACGTACTGTGGAAGCTAGTGGATCTTACTTGGAACTGACGCAAAGAAAGCATCCCCAGCATGGCTGATATTCTCAGAAAGGTATGCTGCTTGGCCCAAATAACCCAACAAGAGGCAAGGTAACACCAGAAGTGTAAATGTAAGCTGCAGATAAACAATACCACTGAATAAGTTCAGATGACTAAGAAAGACGACTATCGCAAGAAAAGAAGCAAGAAATGAGTATTTATCTCCTTAAACTACCTGGACAGAGTGAACAGAAAAGAAGCTAAGATCTGCAAACATGGCCTCCGATCCTGAGACAAAGATCCGCAAGTATAGAAATGAGCAATGATGTTTAGTCAAAACTCAAAAGGTCAATTTAATATCATTAAGATCTTCAAAATCTCTATCGCAGAGTATAAATTTACCAGTTGCACATAGAACGCAACCCCCAAGCGCATACCAAGCATTAACAGAGTTTCTCTTGAAAAAGAAATAGATATACGCTGGATTGAACGCCCTAAAAACGCTGCTGTCATATTTAACGAGGTTGTAGATCCCAATGCCCGCAAGACTAAAAAACCATATAAGCAAAGCAGGACCCAAAGTGAGTCCCAGTTTGCTGGCTCCATATTTCTGCACACTGAACAAGATCACAAGAAAGCTGACTGATATCATGACCACCTGATCTGCAAATGAAGTCACAGTTAGATATTATTCCCAAAAGGCAGTCATTAATCATGTCCATAATCAGGCTGATGAACGTCAGCTACAGTTACGAGTTACCTTGTTCTATAGCACCAACTCCAATCTTCAAACCACGAACAGCAGACATTACTACGTCAAAAAAAGAGGTTATAGTTAGAGGCATATTACATTTTCACTTCATACACATCGACCACAGGAAAAGGTCAAACCATCATCTGCCAGCAAATTGATATATACCTGACATTGCAGGCGTAACAACGGAATCAGCAAGCACCATAGCAGTGCCGGCAAGAACTAAAACCAGAAGAAGCTTTTTCAAGATCATTGACCCCTCAAGTTTTTCTTTTATTTTCAAGGATCTTTCAAGTTCCGGAGACGGAACCTTCAAACCGAATCCCGATATGCGAGCATCTGACGGAAGTTGATTCGGGATAAGGCTAACATTTGCGTTTCTACAGATCAACGAATACAACGCAAAAGTACCACCTGCAGTTCATTTCCCAAAACTTAATCCTTTCACCTTAACAAAAACAAAAATTCCAATTTACCACCAGATAGAGGAAAAAAGTAAGTACCTTCACCATCGTCATTGGCCCAAAGAACAAAATGTACATACTTTACAAGAGGGAACAGTATCAACGTGTATATAACCAATGACAAGGCTCCGATTATATCTTCCTTGTCGTTAATCGGAGATCTGTTGAACATTACACTGAAAGTGTACAATGGACTCGTTCCAATATCGCCAAATACAACCCCTAGAGTCTGCAAAGCAAGTATGAGCTTCCTTCCTATGCTAGAGTCCTGCAAAAATCAGATAACCAAGCTTCTTCAACTTAATCAAACACTTGCATAAATCAAAAAAACCATCAAAGAGCTAATTACTTGATTAAGCAAGCTTTGAGAATCAGATCGGAATGAAGAAGAACTAATTTTTTTCAAAATATGCTGACCTCGATTTCGTTTTTCTGAGTTCCGGGGATTTCAAGTGCGTCGACGTCGAAGGAGTCAACGGCGGGGCTAGTTCGAATCAAACGCTGCTCCACATTGTCGTCCTCGTCGTCGGAATCCATTTCCGCGTGCTGATGCTCGTCGTACACCTCGTCGTCGTACTCATCGTCGAAATCGTCGTAATCGTTCTTAACCCAGCGCGACAATGACGTCGTAGAATCATCTCCGGTTATCTCATCATCCATCTCAGACCCGCCGTCTGCACTGCTTCCTTCTTCCACGTGAAACATCACTCACCGTCGGGGGAAACAAAAAAAAAAAAAACACTGACGCCGGAAGGAAAGTAGATCTCGGAGATTTGTGATTCAGATTCGAATCTGATCCAAGGAAACGGGATTGATTAGAAAAAACGCTGATTGAGAGAGAATTGAGAGATAGAGAGAGAGGGAGAGATGATTTTACACACAGATACATACAATGGAGAGGACCTGGCACGAATGAGAAACAAGCTTACACGTGTTCAACCGGAATTGATTCGGAAAATCTGTCTCAGACCGGTGGTTCAAGGATAATAACCGAAATCTCAGCAGCTAATGAACCGGGTCGTCGCTCAAGTCAAAATTAGATTTAAATATTGAATATTTCATACTACTAGTCTAGTGTTGAAGATGAAGTAAGCGTTGCGTCTACGACTCTTCATCTGACTACACTCACCTTTAAGAAGATCAATTCAAAGAGAGAGAGAAGAAACGAGAATCTTCACTAGTCATGGCTTCAGCTGCGATTTCTTCACTCTCGTATCACTTCCGTTCACAGGAACCGATCTTCTCATCGAAAACTCCAACCTCTGTTTCGACGGCCTTAACGGGAAGGAGAACATTTGGATCTATCAAAGCAGCTCAAGTGAAAAGCCATGAGAACCCGAGACGACGCACTCAGAACGTTGAAGGCGATCTCTTTGTCGGTAAATAAAAGCCTGTTTATTTATTTTTTGCTAATTGAAACAAAGAGAGGCCAATAACGCTCTGAATCGAATTTTGCAGACAATACTTGTATCGATTGTGATACATGTCGTTGGATGGTTCCGGTATGATTTTCTTCTTCGAAATCTTTAAAGCTCCTGTCTTTTAGGTTATATGAAACTGATCAACAGCTCCATGGTTTTGTCGTGATTTAATTAGATTGGGGATGTTTCATTTTGGGTATTGGGAAGTCCATGTCTTAGTCTCAATCTCGAAGAAGGATATAATATAACTCTGGATTTTTGTTAGATTTTTCGAAATGGCCGTTAAATGTGATGCTATAGTTGTTCTTTGGCGGGCCAAAGCAGCTACGAGAGATGAACAAATTCATTAACAGCCTTGTTTGTTTGATCTGTGCAGGAAGTATTCACCAGAGTGGACAACATGTCTGCGGTTATTAAACAACCAACCTGTAAGGAACAAAGGCTTAATGTTCTTCAGGTGCCATAGCAACCTCTGTTTTCCTTTTCTTTATGAGAGTCATTGAGGATTGTTTTGAATCTTTTATCCTCTGTTTGATACCTTTTGTGGGTAGCTGTAGGTGCAAAGGTTCCTCATTTTGTTTTACTTTTCAAATTGTAAAGATATATATAGACTGTACTGCTATAATGGAAATGTCTGCTATAATGTTATAGACTGAAAATTTCCCTATGATGACAATTTCCTTTTTCTGATTACTCATGGTTTCTTGTTTATTTCAGGCCTTGTTATCCTGTCCTACGGGATCTATTCGCACTGAAACTCCACCTACTGACATAGTGGAAGCTCAAGAAACCTTTCCACTTGCATTGGACAAAGACACACTCCCTGTAGTTTCTCATTCCTTGAGCTTTCTTTTATCTTGTCTTCTGTTTGGGTTCCTACTTTCACCGAGGCTGATAAATTGAGATTTGTGTTACGCTCAGGGAGTTTTTCATTGTGGGTTTCATTCCAAGAAATCATATGGAGCAACTTCCTACTTGATCCTTCATCATGAGGGAAATATACTTGTTGATAGGTATAGATATATTCTCTTTGTTGTTCTGAAGCTTATTACATTGTAGATGCAATGATTTTCTTGATAGACTTGGTTATGTAAATTAACTTTGACACAACTGATATTCCAAGTTTTTGGTGTTTGCTGCAGTCCCAGGTATGTAGAGAAACTTGCTGGAAAGATTGAGAAGATGGGTGGTGTTCGCTACATGTTCTTGACACACAGGTAGTTTTGATAACCACCAAAAGTAGAAACTCCATTGTTTTCTCTCTTACAATGATAAAGCTTCTTCATTGTTCAGGGATGATGTTGCGGATCACAAGAAATGGGCAGACCGATTCAACTCTACCAGAATTCTGCATTCTGAAGATGTATGTCCCTTTAAACTTATCTCACCTCTCTTGCCAAACTTTCCTCACATTCTTAATAAGATTCTCAACATTTTTTATCCTGTTAGAAAAAAGATTATGTGGTTTAGATCCTTCCAGAGAAACAATTTTGTGACTAAAATCCAGCTTTAAAGACAATTAAGGGATCTTGTTAGGTTGAACAATCGACCTCTGATGTGGAGTTAAAGCTGGAAGGAAGTGGACCATGGAGCATCTATGAAGATGTCGAGCTTATACACACTCCCGGTCATTCACAAGTAAGTCTGTCCAACTGCAAGCAAGAACATATGAAAACAAATGTTCAATCTTTTGTTAACAAAAAAAGTTGTTTCATTATGATCTTGGGATATAATAAGAGCTTTTTACAAAATCACAGGGATCAGTGTGCTTGTTCCATAAGCCCCTCAAGGCATTATTCACTGGAGACCATGTAGGAATGACAGAATATGGATTGAGCATTTTCGAACAGTACAATCAGAGTTCAGGTAAATACCCAATCAGTTGACTTTCTTTGAATATAATCGTTGAATGAAGCATATTGATGATTTCTGTCTGTTGTTCTGTCAGTGCCTCAACAGCTCGAGAACGTAGAAGGATTGTTCAACCTCGATTTCAACTGGCTATTGCCAGGTTAGTGCATTTTATGCTATTTAGCTATATCTGGTTTGCAAAGTTCTTTTTAGAAAGAAACAAATGGAGATTTTGGATTTTGATGGCGATTTTGTATTGATAGGACATGGAAGAAGAGTACATTTCAAAGATGGAGAAGAGAAGGCCAAGAATCTGGACGCACTTGTTCAGAAGCATAGAGAGAAACAAGTTGTTTCTCTTTAGCAAGCCCGGGAGAGCTTGAGACAAACTTTGTATGCTGATTCTTAACCGGTCAACCAAACTAAACCATACCGAATTTGTATGCTGATCACTAATACTAATGTCTCCACTTATATGAACTTGGCGCGTAAACATTAATGATTTGATTTCCAACGCTAGTGATGTATTTCTATGTAACATATTGTAAACCGACTTAAACGCATATTCCATGATGAGCAAGCTTTTTCTGTCTACTGATCTCGGATGCATAAGTATATTTGATAAAGTTTTCTCTTCTAGATAGTTGTAAGAGTTATTTCATATAATAAAAAATTGCACTCATAACCATTCACAAATTTAGCAGTGGACTAGCGATCTATAATTTATGTCACCAAAGTTATAACATGCTAAAACTGACGATGTTCATTCAGAGTCACTGAACTTTATTTCAACCACTCCACTAAATTAGTGAGATGTCATCCAAAAACTGCCACGAAACATTCCCACTAAACTTATTAAAGTTATTGAAATTCTTTATGCTTCCCACCACAGCCCAAAAAAGCGTTACAATAACTAAGCACATCAATAACGTTATGCTATATATACAAAGCTATCGTCTAACCAAATATTCGCAGCATTAATCTCATCACAAATATTCAAACCATTGTGACAAAGAAAAAACAAACGGATGGGAAGTGGAATGCTAATGACAATGGTTATAGCAGTAGCTTTCTTCATGATCGGTTCCGACAACGTCCGCGTGGCGACAGCTCAGGTATGTGGAGCTAACTTGTCGGGACTGATGAATGAGTATCAACGGTACGTCAGCAACGCCGGACCAAATTCTCCGCCACCGTCTCGCTCTTGTTGTGCTCTGATCCGTCCAATCGACGTACCTTGTGCTTGCCGTTACGTTTCAAGAGATGTTACGAACTATATTGATATGGACAAAGTGGTTTACGTTGCTCGCTCTTGCGGCAAGAAGATTCCCTCCGGTTATAAATGTGGAAGTAAGTACTACTAGTTTACTATATACATCTTATTTATTTTGTATGACTTTATTAAGCGTATGTCATAACTTGGATTTGAATATATATTAGGTTACACCATTCCGGCTGCTTAAAAGAGGAAGGATACTAGCAGAATTTGTACTAGCTAAAAGATTAATAATATGTATTTGAGTGTCTGAATAATGATGATGATGTCAGGATATGTGTCCTGTAATAAGTTTATGTAAGTCAACATGGAGGTCATGGTCGAAAGATCATGAGACGGTAATAGTTTGTGACTTGGGATTGGGAGTATTTAAATCAGATCATGTGATATCGCTTTCCATCAGGTGTTTCCATCCGTGTAGTTGTTGACACTTCACAAAAAGAAATACGGTGAGAAAAACAAGTAAAAAGTACAATAAAAAACATTACAATTCCAAATATTAAATTATGGTCTGTACTGTTTATCAGACCAAATACAGATATAACCAAACAATGACATTGTAATTAAACATTTAGAAAAAAAAAATGAGGAAACATTAACATTAAATTAATTAATCCACATTTTATCATCTAATTTAGCGTAATGACATTGCCATATGTGTGATGACTGATGAATGACTTAGTTTATGACAAAAGAAAAAGTAAATAATATATATGTGAAAATCAGGCCCACAGGTAACATTTGTTTCCTCCGACACATAAAAGTGTAGTGACAAAACCACGAGCTTCCCGTTTTACAATACTTGCGGCTTCTGCTTCTTCAGCCTCTTGTTTTCGTTCTGTATCACTATATCGACTCTAACCTTTATAAGACCCAATCCTCCAACTCCAAAACACATCGCAGTATCCAAAGATCAAAACACATTGTTAAGAGATACAGAAGAAGAAGAAAATGAACGCCGGAAAGCAAGCTTCCTGGGCGGTGGCGACGGCGATCGCGGCCGTGGAAGTGCTCAAAGACCAAGGCGTTGCTCGCTGGAATTACCCTCTCCGTTTACTCCACAAAAAAGCCATGGCTAACATCCGTACCATCAATGTCCCGTCTCGTCCCTCCCCTCCTTCTTCATCATCTTCTTCTTCGGCTGATTTCATCAGATCCAAACAGGCCATGACCACATCATTTGAGAAAGCGATGGAGCTTAGCTGCTTTGGTCCCACCACCGTTAGATTTTAGATCTCTCATTGTATTCTCGTATTCGAGTGTGCGTTTATGTATGACTTGAGTTTTTTTTTTTTTTTTTTTTTTAGCAAGATTATCATAAATTAGCTCACATTCAGCTTAGTTAATCAATTTTAAAATTTGAAATAAATCTGGCTCATGTCATGGGTTATGTTTTATATAGATGTGACCAAAACAAACCGGAGTGTAAAGAAACCGATAAAACAGTCCTACACCACAAAGAAAAGTTGACTCACTCAATAAAGACAAATAAATTTACATCACAAAAATGATTTGTACCTTGCGTCTCACAATTGCTCTTAGACTTTCTTTGCTATGATACCATTTTTATCAAACCATGATTATTTTCTATTAAAAAGTTCATTATGTGTAATATTTTGTACATAGTCAGGTTTATATACGTATAGACCAAAGCAAATCAGTCTTGATATGGCTACATGAGCTTAATTATACGGTTATACCATACCGGTTCATAAAGAATTTAGACACAGTAAAGTCTATATATATGCATCACATCAACAAGATAAGCTAAGAATATGCCCAAGATATGGCTCTGATCTTGTTCAGTTCAACCATTTTTGTCAAAACCATTTTGTTCAGTTCAACCATTTTTGTCAAAACCATTTTGCCAAGTTCTTAATCAAGGATAAGCCTCACTAACCATTATACCAAAACCACACACCACGCGGATAACTTAAGTCAACACCTACCCTTAACCCATCTGAACCTAATCATATCAATACACAATATTATATTTGACCGACCTCATGAGGGTGATGTGCTTTTTAAAGAAATGATAAACCTATTTCCTTTTCCGTAGACGAATTTTTGATTAACTTGTTCCAAATATTTGATTTTTTTCTTTTTCTGAAACTTATATACTTTTTAAAAATACTTGCATAATAAGAAATCAATAATCTCAGTGGAAATAAAGGTGATAGATACAGTGAACCTACTTTTGTTGACTAAACTTTTGATTCTAAAGAAGACATGAAGCAAAAGAGATTACAAAGACGAAGACTCTCATCGTCTTCTCCCTCTTTTCTTTCTTTTCTTTTCCTAGTCTCTCTCTAACTTGTTGATGATCTTGAAGCAAGAACCATGAGCTTCCTTCACAGATTTCTGTCGGATGATAAGACCAAAGAATCCTCATCGGCCCAGTTCTGTCAATTTAGTTGCATCGAAGAGTTGAGAGAATCAGGATCTTGTTCATCTACTTGTCTTTACGAGTGTCCTACCCTCTGCAAGATCGTCGAAGCTGCAGGTCTTTCTCCACCTCCGGTGACTCACCACGTCGTAAACCTAACGAAGACCTTAATCATCGCGGCTTCCTCTATCATCACAACCCTGTTTCTCCTCACTTTACTTGTCCTCTGCTTCAAGTTCTACAAAAGGAGAAGAAGATCGATAACAATATCAAGAAGGTGGAGCATGGAGGAGGCTAGGAACTGGGACTTCGATGGACCGTCACCGCCGGTTATCATCGACCATCCGATTTGGCATATCAGAACGATCGGGTTGAATCCAACGGTTATAAGCTCGATCAAAGTGTGCAAGTACAGTAAAACAGATGGTGTTGTGGAAGGAACGGATTGTTCTGTTTGTTTAAGCGAGTTCGAAGAAGAAGAGTCGCTTAGGTTGTTACCAAAGTGTAGACACGCTTTTCATCTTTCTTGTATTGACACTTGGCTTAGATCACACACCAACTGCCCTCTTTGTCGTGCTCCTATAGTCTTGGTCAGTGATGATGATGGTGGTGCGGGTTTAGAGGAGATCCGTGAGGAAAATGGAGAAAGAGATGAAGAAAATGAGAGAGATGATGAAGAAGAAAGAGATGGGTTTGTTAGTATTGTTATTAGAGATGGCGTAGCGGATGAGTCACAGCAGCGAGTGAGAAGATCAGTGTCGTTGGATTCGTTGTCAGGTTTAAGGGTAAGTGAAGTTGGTGCTGGTAGAGGAAAAGATAAAGTGAAGAGAGGAGGCAATAATATTGGATCTTCTATTATTGGGAGGTCAAGTTTCTTGAAGAGATCAATCTCTTACGATGGTAAGTAGTATACTAGCTTCGTTGCTATGAATAAAAGAAGTGCTTTAAGTAAGTTTCTTGAAGATGGTTGCGAATGAAGAAAATCAGATCAAAACCGGAAAGATGGATTGTATGTATGTATGTATGTATGAAGATGATGCAAGAAAATGATTTTGCAATTTTGTTTATGAAAGCTGTTACTCTTGTCAAAGTTAAGAAGAGTGCTTACAGCTTATGCTCTGTTTAAGATGTACTTAGGTTGTAGATTTAAGTTGATAAGTATGAAATACACCAAAAGTTTGATTGTGAATGTCACTCCTATTTTATTGTTCTTGAACTTAAATTAAAAAACACAAATTTAAATGTGTATGATTTGTGAATGTCACAAATTCAAACTCTTAGTTTGATTTTGAATGTCACTATGTAGATTATAATCAAAAACACAAATTTAAATGCACTTTCTGTTGATGGACATTGAATTACACAATTTTTAGTATAAGAGAGTGAAGAAGAAGGTATTTTATGGACATTTGTATTCAATAGTTTGTCATCAAGAGTCAAGACTAACCTTTTTACAAAACATATTGAACATATCGTGCACAAGATTTACTAACCAGTGGGCGCAACTCCCGGACCACCGCGGGGAACAGATCGACCTACAGGACCAGGGAGGCCAAGAGAACCACGGGGGGGGGGGAGAAGGAGAGAGAGGACCACGACCTTCAACTCCGGTACCATCTAGGGCTCTAGCAATCAGGGCACGGTACTGTGCTGGTGGAGCCATTAGGTGGGCAGCTATGGCTCTTGCGACAACCGTGCGAAGACGTGCGAGCTCCTCCATCTGCTTCACAAGCGAAGCATGGATGAGCCTGAGTAATTCTGAACCACAAAGGTTCAACAATACACTCAGAAACTCAGCTGAATCTTGCTGCATGCCAAGATAATAAGAAGTAGATACAATTATATGTCAAAAATGAAACTATTGCATAGAAAATAAAGTCACAAACCTCCTTGATTGCCTCAAAGGGTTAAGGATACCCTCAAAGATATTGATGTGAGAAGTGATAGGAGAAGGGAGGTGGAGAGTTGATTGTCGAATGAGCTCTGGAAATGCCATGAGGTATGAGAAATTGCCCCTGACAAAAGGATTGAGGGGTAATTGCTGGATGAGCTGCACAAAGGGAGAGCAAGCAAGCAGGGCTTGCAGACTTGCGTTGAGGTAGCACAGAAGATGAGGGTTATCTAATCATCTCCTAATGGGAGCGCACTGGTGATCGTTGAGCAATTAGGAAATTGGTTGTTAGGAGAAACAAAATCGAAAAACACAAAACACAAAGAAATGGAATGTTACTCTTTTTGTTTTGTTTTGTGGTTTTAATGAATGTTACTCTTATTTTATCGTTCTTGAACTACTATATTATAGGTAATCAAACAATTATTTTATCGTTCTTGAACTACTATGATCTACACCAAAAGTTTGATTGTGAATGTCACTCTTATTTTATCGTTCTTGAATTACAATGTAGATTATAATCAAACACAAATATTAGTGCACTTTCTGTTGATGGACATTGAATTACACAATTTTAGTATAAGAGAGTGAAGAAGAACGTATTTTTAAGGACATTTGTATTCAACAGTTTCTCATCAAGACTAACCTTTACTCAAAACATATTAAAACCTGAACTATTATTTTGTTGCATTTCAAACCCTCATATTCGCTTACTTTTGCAAATCAACCCCTACTTTTAACGCAGCCGTTAAGTCTCCGTTTGTTCGATTAGTATTAATAAACGCTGCGTTTATCGAGATTATTAGATGATTTACTACTGCCTTTTTCACCGAGAAAGGCAAACAACTCTGCCACCTGACTTCCTTCACCGGTTAAGTCATTCCGCCGTATAACTCTTCTTCTTCATCCATATCTCCGTCTTCACCGAGAAACGCTCACTGAGATTCTTCTTCTTCTTCAAGGAGATGTCTTCTTCTTCCTGAATTTAGGTCAGACTCATCATAGAATTTTGTCCGATTCTTCACTGTTTCAAGTATCTGTAGATCCGAATGAATTGGTGCCATGATTTAGGTCACTATATCCACGATAATTAGGGGTTTTCTTAAGTGAAATTGCGGATTAAAATGTCATCTGCTTACAAATCATTCTCTTTTTTTTTCTCCTCGATACTAACGTCACGCTATTTTTGTTGATAGTGGGGTATACAGTATTATTTTTATTAATTACCATTGACTAAAACGATGAATCTTTGACTTTGACTGAGAGAAAACTTGCCAAAAATTAATCCTTAATCTATTCTCGATTGAGGAGTAGCAAGTGTGTTTGCATTAGTTAAGTTAGATTTCCACTTCCCCTTTAAAGAAAAGAATCAAGATACATAAGGAATTTTGGCTTTGAGAAAAAAAGCTGACGGTGTGGGGGTCCAAACTGAAACCTGACACGACACAAACACTTTGGTTTCTCCGTCTTTGTTGGAGAAATGCATTCACATCCACTTCTTTAATTTGAAAACAATAAAAATCAAAACTTTAATTTGAGAAGGCCTCTTCTCTTTCAGATGCCTTGTCGCTTATTGTTCCAGATTCGAAATACCCAACTTTCCTTTCTCTATGGCAGCCTCTCCCACGCACTTGTCTCTCTCCATTGATCCTTCTTCTTCCACGTCTCTCCTTCATCTTCAAACCCAAGCGGTATGTGTCTAATTTCTCTCTCTCCCTCTTTCTTCTGGAATTTGATCATGGCTTTGTTTATTCATTCTGTCCCGTTTTGATTCAGATCTTCGGTTCCAAAGAAAAATTAAAGGAATTTTCGAAAACCCAATTGAGAATTCCCGCTTCTTTCAGGTAATTTACGGTCTTTAGTGACATTTCATTTCAGTTTAATACCATTTCGTTATTGAATCATAACTTTGATTTGGGATTGCTGATGTATATTCTTCGCTCAATCATTATGAATTAGTTTCCTAGGTTGTATCAATAGTTTGTCCTTTTTAAGATTTGTTTCGTGGTGCTTCAAATGGCAAAAATCTCTGTGGAGATGTTTTGTACTATCTGATTTCGTTTCTTTTTTGTTGTGCTTGCAGAAGAAAAGCAGCGAATTTGCAAATGATGGCTACAGGAAAGACATCTGGACTGACTCAGGAAACTAATACAATTGATAGAGAAAATGACAATGATGTATTTGACGACATGAAACAGCGGTTCCTCTCCTTCAAGAAGCTTAAGTACATGTAAGTGGCAGTGAACCTAAATCTTCTCTCAGTTGTTATCTCATCTAATGATGATATACTCGTTGAGCAGGGACAACTTAGAACACTACAAGAGTCTAGCAGATGCTCAAGCTCCTAAGGTAGCTGCTTTACACTTTAACATATTGTTCATGAATGACTTAGATATTCTCTGTAGTTTAGTTTTTGTCTTGGAAAAACAATAGTTGCTAACAGTGTAAGCAAACAGTTTCTGGTGATTGCTTGTGCAGACTCTAGGGTTTGTCCTTCTGCCGTCTTGGGATTCCAACCTGGTGAAGCGTTCACTGTTCGTAACATTGCAAATTTAGTACCTTCATACGAGGTACACACAATCTAGTGAAGACCGCCAATTTTGTTTCTTGAATTTTTTAGGGACTGGTTCACATTTGATCTAATATCATTTGCTTGTTGCAGTCTGGTCCTACTGAAACAAAAGCAGCTCTCGAATTCTCTGTGAACTTTCTTAAGGTCAGTATCTTATCTCTTACAGTTATTCTAATATACACACAATGTTTTAAAACAGTTATATATATTACACTCGTTATGTAATCTATTAAACTTGTAGGTGGAGAACATATTAGTTGTTGGTCATAGCCGATGTGGAGGAATTCAAGCTTTAATGAGCATGGGAGACGAAGTAGATTCCAGGTTTTTAAACCAGCTCTTGGTCATTCTATCGAAGAAAGAAAAGACCTGTTTATTAGTTGTTGATCTTGGCCATATTTCGTTTTTTTGTTAACAGAAGTTTCATACAAAACTGGGTAGTTGTTGGGAAAAAGGCAAAGGAAAGCACAAAAGCTGTTGCTTCAAACCTCCATTTTGATCATCAGTGCCAACATTGTGAAAAGGTGATGTCTTTTTTGGTGAATCAGTGTAACTTTTAAGGACTTTTATCAGTCGATGAACTTATATGTATATGTGTAAGCGTGTGCAGGCGTCGATAAACCATTCGTTAGAGAAGCTTCTTGGTTATCCGTGGATAGAAGAGAGAGTGCGAGAAGGATCGCTGTCTCTCCATGGCGGCTACTATGATTTTGTTAACTGTACGTTTGAGAAATGGACCGTCGATTATGAAGGAAGCAGAGGGAAGAAAGAAGGCAGTGGGATTGCTGTTAAAAACCGGTCGGTTTGGTGATAATGACGAATAATCTTCATACGATTTTTCTTTCAAATTTTTTTAGAAACATCAGAGACTACTTCCTATGTGTTTGTTGCAGACTTGCAGTGGTGTGTTCGAATAAGTCTGAGTGAGGTTTAATGTTTGTTTTTTTATCATCTACGGTTTGTGAATTCATGTTTTTTTCTGTTTGGTTCTCTTGATATGATCATTTTGTTCAGTGTAGTGGTATCAGAGGCATACAAAACAGAGATCAAAAACTAGTTACAAATAAATAATTCGTTCGGTCTCATTTATTTATTATAGATAGTTACAAATTAAAAGAATTAGAAATGTTACAGTGGATACTCATCAATCCTACATCTTCACATATGCCAAAAGAATTTGGTTACAATAAACTTGAAACATAAAGAGGTTTAAGTTTGAGGAGACAATTCAAGGGCTGGAAGTTGTGGTTGCGGGGAGAGACGGCTGAGTGGTGATCAAAGGAACGGGCTGGAGGTTGTAGGAGGGCGATCCAGGCGTTGCAGGAGGGAACTAAGGGTAAACGGGTTTTTGAAATTGAGGGACAGGAGAGAGAAATTGAGGAAAAGCGGGTGTTGGATTGCTTGGAAAACCGGGATTTGGAAATTGAGGGTTAGGAGAGGGAAACTCAGGAAAAGCGGGTGTTGGATTGCTTGGAAAACCGGGATTTGGAAATTGAGGGTTCGGCGAGGGAAATTGAGGAAAACGGGTGTTGGATTGCTTGGAAAACCGGGATTCGGATATTGAGGGAGAGGTGTGGGATTGTTTGGAAAACCTTGCCCGGAAACTGAGGATAACCGGGTGTTGGATTGGTTGGGAAACCGGGTGTTGGATTGGTTGGGAAACCGGGTGTTGGATTGCTTGAAAAACCGGTCTTGGAAACTGAGGAAAACCGGGTCTTGGATTGGTAAGAAAACCAGGTCTTGGAAACTGAGAAAACCGGGTGTTGGATTGGTCAGAAAACCAGGTCTTGGAAACTGAGGAAAACTGGGTGTTGGATTGGTCAGAAAACCAGGTCTTGGAAACTGAGGAAAACCGGTCTTGGATTGGTTAGAAAACCGGGTCTCGGTAATCGAGGGAAATGGAGTCTAAAACTTTTTGGTTTTAACGTTTGTTTCTTTGTACGATGTTTTGCTGCATGGCTTGAAGTGATCATGGAAGAGAACATCAGAGCCATGACAAGAGAACGAGTAAGATGATTTTAGATGAGGCCATACTGTAAGAGAAAAATAAAACTCTTCAATGAATTGATGTGTGTTTTTGAATTGTCATTCTTTTCCTAAACTTGGTTTATATAGGAGCAAACTCAGAATAGATAAGACTACAATTTCTTTTCATTTGACTTTTTTTTTCTTTTTATAGATTTACCAAACGGTTTCATTATTAAGAACAAAAAACAGGTAATATTGTTACTATTTTGTTGCTATTCGTTTGAATATATTACTTGTATCAACAAATTAAGCATATCCACAAGATATAGAAATGATCATGTCTCGTCAAATATCACTGTTTTACATCAATATCTAGCGAACCATAACAGCAGTTGCATTACTTGATCTCATGCTTCTCTCTAATGCTAACCTTCCCAAAACACTTCTTGCCCACTCGCCAAAATAAGTCTCATTGTATCCAATCATAGCATTCTTATAGACCAACGACATACATCGCCTATCAGTATCAGGAAACTGACATGTTTCCCCAACCGGGTCATGCCAAGAACCTTCATGTCTCATCCCTGACCAATTAGCTCCCCATTTGTACACAAGCTTGACCAACTCCTGCAAGCTTAAGCCATCCTTTTGGGAAAAACTCCATCACACTACTATTTTTATCCATTAGAACCAAATTAGTAAGCTGTGCACCGTGTGGTGACACTAATACATCAGTCATTCTCATCAGCTCCACCTGCTCACAAAATGTTAGATTATTTGAATAAGAAACCTTTACTTCACACCCATCTACTCTCTCGCACTCTCCTCTAAAGACGTTAATCACGGCTGACTCATTTTTGAATGATCTTGGTCCCGTTCTCATAAGCAATGTCATACCGATTCGCGGTTTTGATGTCTCGGATGAGCTGATGTTACAGTAGTTTCTCGCTTTGGTTCTAATGAGATCAAACACTTCTATTCTTCTCTCCCTTGACATTCCACCTTCATTGTGTCTCATAACAACCGCCTTCTCGAAGCAAACCGGCTTGTTCTCATCTACAAACCGGAGAAACTTCGGTTCTCGGCCGTATGTTGCTTTGAGGATCTCGCTCAACCAATTCCCCATCCCATACCTTATTTCTCCCTTGTGGTATAAAACCCATCTTTGAGGCTTTTCGCATTGGTTTCTTAAGCTCCACGCAACAAACGGGACTACAGCCGTTAGTCCATGCCACAAGTTACCGTAATCGTATTGATTATAAGACACAAACGTCAAGCCGTCCTGAAGAGTGGAATTGAACGGAAGAGCTTCTGGCCATGCCATCGCGTAGTAGTTCCATGATCCATCATGCTTATCAACCCCTTTCAAGCACAAAAGCCTTCCTTTAGAAGAATCTGAAGGAAATTCTTGAAACTGAGCCTCACCTTTGGTTTGGTTATCATCGAGAGAGCTCATAAACCAGGTATGACCCTCGAGGGGTTTGCTTGAAAACCGTAAGTCTTTGAGGGGAAGAAATGTCACCGATTCACGTAGCTTCTCCATCAAGCAAGCCGTCTCGTTGTGAGATACTTGTTGAGGTTGTTGTTCCAGATATGTCCATAGTGCAGGAGGGAATGAAAGTGAATGTTGAGTAATTTGAAATGAGGAGATTTGGAGAAGAACAAAAACAGTGACAACGAGACACAAGAGTTTCAAGTAGAGCTTAAGAGAGGAGAAGCAAGTAACTAGCCTTCGCCAAACATTACCATTAGTCATTGTGAACAAAGAGTGGAGAATCAAAAAGAGTGCAGCAGAAGTGGTTTTAATTTGATGAAATTTGTGAATAAAACTTGTGAGAAACATAAGGTCAACGCAACGTTACCGGCATAACCCCCAATACTTGCGGCAGATTTGGAAATTGGAATCAACCAACACATGCGTCCCATTTTTCTGTCTTAGTTTTACAATTTTTTAATTACCTCAAGAAAAATGAACTGTCTAATTATCCATCAGCACCGACATTCATCTATCGAACCATAACCGTAGCTACGTTCTACAACATCTTCCATCTTTCTTTCTCTCAACTTACCCAAAACGCTTCTTGCCCACTCACCAAAATAAGTGTCATTGTATCCAATCATACCGTTCTTGTAGACCGACATACACCGTCTATCTGTATCGGGAAACTGACATATTTCCCCAACCGGATCACGCCAAGACCCTTCATGTCTCATCCCTGACCAATCAGCTCCCCATTTGTACACAAACTGACCAACTCCTGCAAGCTTAAGCCATCCTTTGGGGTAAAACTCCAACACACTACTATTTCTATCCATTAGTACCAAATTGGTAAGTTGTGCACCATGTGGTGATACTAACACATCAGTCATTCTCATCAGCTCCACCTGCTCGCAAAATGTTAGATTATTTGAATAAGAAACTTTTAGTTCACACCCTTGTACTCTCTCACACTCTCTTTTAAAGATACTGATCACGGCTGACTCGTTTTTGAACGATCTTGGTCCGGTTCTCATAAGCAATGTCATACCGATTTTCGGTTTTGATGTCTCGGATGTGCTGATGCTGCAGTAGTTTCTCGCTTTGCATCTAATTAGGTCAAACACTTCCATTCTTCTATCCCTCGACATTCCACCTTCATTGTGTCTCATAACAACGGCCTTCTCGAAGCAAACCGGCCTGTTCTCGTCTACAAACCGTAGAAATTCCGGTTCTCGACCGTAACTCGCTGAGATGATGTTGCTCAACCAGTTCCCCATCCCAAACCTTAGCTCGCCCCAGTGGTATAAAACCCATGTTTGAGGGTTTTCGCATTGGTTTCTTAAGCTCCAAGCAAGAAATGGGACCATGGCGGATAGTCCATGCCACATGTTACCGTAATTGTAATGATTGTAGGAAACAAATGTCAGGCCTTTCCGGAGGCTGGCATTGACCGGTAGAGCTTGAGGCCAAGCCAGTGCATAGTAGTTCCATGACCCATCATGCTCATCGACCCCTTTCAAGCACAGAAGCCTTCCTTTCGAAGATTCGGAAGGAAATTCTTGATATTGAACCTCTCCTTTGGTTTGGTTATCATAGAGAGAGCTCATAAACCATGTATGACCTTCGAGTGGTTTGTTTGAAAAACGAAGGTCTTTGAGGGGAAGGAATGTTACCGACTCACGTAGCTTGTCCACCAAGTAAGCCGTCTCGCTCTCTGATATTTGTTCAGGTTGATGTTGTTGGTGGTTTAGATATGTGCGTAGTGAAGGAGGGAGTGAAGTGGGTTGTAAGCTAATGTGAAATGACCAGATTTGAAGAATAACGAAAACTGTGACGACGAGGCACAGGACATTCAAGGAGAACTTAGTGGAGGATAAGCAAGAAACTAGCTTCCATGAAATGCTTCGTTTAGTCATTGTGAGGAGGAGAGTGGGTAAATGTGAAGAAAGAGAATGGTTCTTATTTGATGATTGAAATGGGTGAAAATGAAACTCGTGAGAAGAAAAGTGAAGCTAACTTTATTTGCCAAAGAAGTTGATGAATTCCATGTTGGAAAAATTAACGTTATGAACGCGTACTTCTTGTTTTCTTTTCTACAAGAATAAAAATGCATTAACATTTTTTTTCCCTTAAACCTTTCTAAGTTTGAGAGTTGTTTTGTAAATAAACAAAAATATTCTCATTATATTTTTTTGTTTGGATGAATTTTTTGAGCATTTTTAGAAACTTACTTATGGCCATTTTGACCATTTAAACGTTCAAGTAATTATAAAACGAGTTTTAGTTGAAATTTACAATCTCTAAAAAGGCATGAGACACATTTAAAAAGTTTTTTTTTTCTAAATATTTGTTTTTTTAGTTATATAAAGGGTTTTTAGTTTACACTTACACGGTTTAAGGAAACTTTTTTCTCCAATACACTTGTTACCTAATTAACCACACTTGGTTTGTGAAATAAAAAACACATTAGTTGATAAACAATTTAAACATCATACAATGTCGAGTTTCAAAAAACAAACGGTAGACTAAAATTGTATTCTTTATCAACATTCAAATTAGCTGTCATAATTTACCGCTAACAGAACATTTTTATCCAATTTGAATGTTGAAAATGTTCATGGTTTAACGGGTCCGACCGGTTGAAATGGTTTATTCTCAGTGTCGGTACGATTTTTGAATCAATAGATTTCAATTTCTCCTTTTTTCATTTTCGAAAATCAACCTAACGCAATAGAAAAGAGAAGAGCCAGACTCGACTCGAAAGTCGAAACCCAAATTCAAATTCCGTCTCCTCGTAAATTGTACGAAATAAGTCTCGATCCTTCTCCAGACTACAGCCGTCGGAACTCGAACTCGGTATTCCGGTGGCGATGACTCTGCCGTCTGCTCAGTCCCGCAGTAAGCGCGATCAGATTGGAGTATTCGATTACACTGACGAGGATGAACATGACGAAGAGGTGTCGAAGAAACTCCTTCGAAAGTTCGATTCCCCAGTAACTAAATCGTCCTCCCGCGACATCGATAAGTACGACTTTCTTCAATTCTGTAAGTGTTTCTTCTCTCACTTTCTAGAGAATTTTGGAGTCGATTTTGCTGTTGGCTTTTCTGGAAATGTGTTGGGTTTATGACAATCGGAAGTTCAAAGTGGTCAGGACGCATGAGTCAATTTTACATAAGAAATTGATTGCGCTGAATTTCCGTTTGTTAGTTTGTGGTTGCTAAGTCTGGGGAACAAATCTTCGATGCAAGAGTTATTCACTTCTATAATCATCATGATGGTTTCTTAGAGCTACAACATCAAATCTCACTTGGTAAATCAAGAGAGTGAAGACCTTATTTTTGTGTTATATCTTTCTATTGCAGTTTCTCAGGAAAACCAAAGCGAGAGCAAAGAACCCAAAGAACCGGACCACATAGTTATTGATATTGAAGGTACAAGTAAGAGAATTACATCCAGGAATACACTTCTTTGCTATAAATTTCTACATAAGCTCTGTATATCTATCTGTAGCTTCAAAGGGTTAAATTGTTTTGCTCAAAGGCTAGAGTTCCAAGCTTTAAGAAGCTAGTGCTAGTGTGTGGTAGATACGAAATGACTTATGTTAAGAGTTTAATCCTTTAGAATATGTCATCAGAGAGTGTCCAAAAAGAGGGGAATTGTGTTTCCGCTATTTCATTTACAGTTTGCCACTTTATACGCTAGATTGAGCCCTGAAAACTATTCTTTTATATGAGTTACTGCAGAAGTTATGTTCAAGCGATCACCATTTCCTTGAGGTTTTCTAGTCTTCATCTAGCTTGACTAGTCAATTATGTTTTATGCAGTCTCAACAAATGAAGAGAGGTCAATGTGTGAACTCAGAGGACGTGGAACTGTAAGCCTTTTTCATGAAGTAGTTTTCACAAGGAAAAAGATTGTTTAGAAATTTTCCAATTTTCATTTTGTCATTTATTGCAGGTTGACCTGATTGATTTAATCTCTGATGGCTCCCATGGAAGGACTAGAATCAATTCACCAACTTCTTCTCTGTCGGAAAATTATGATGGTTCTTAGCTTTTAACATTGTCTTTCTCGTTTCAGTTTTCACTGTTTCTTCCCTCAAATGTGCTTGCTCTAAATAAGTTTCTGGATGATTTAGCTTCAACTGGAGAAGAAGCCACAAATTCTGCTGCTGATCCGCATGAAGTTGTAAGTCTTTTCCGGTATTACCATTAATTTTGTTAGAGATTGTTTTAGGATTACAAACACGATGAAAACCAAAAGCTTTTCTTCCCCTGAAAAGTTGTCTGACTTGCTGTTTGTCTTCAGAGTTATCCACATGGGTTTTATATGCACACAGTATCTCATGCTTTTCCTTTTTTTCTGCATTTACAGGTTTCCGAGAATTCACAAGTTCTCATTATCCCTGATGTTATTGTATATGGAGATATATATTGTACAGAATCGAGGTTAACATTTTCCGGCAACTGTATGAATGTTGAAAGTTCATCAGTAAATGCAACTGAAGAGACCTTCAGCTGTGAGTGGACAATAGAAGATATCATCAAAATTGAGTCTCAATGGTATTTGGAGGTGAGTTCTGCTAGTTCATTATTTGGGGGTTGATAAGGATTTTTATGATACGTGAGTTGTTTTTTTTAGGTTGAGACTGCCTTTGTCAATGTCCTTCTGAAGTCCAGGGACCCTAACGGAGTTAATAGTGCGAAAGAGAGTTCAGGTATACCATAAAGTTCGCTTCTAATTATGTTAGAAGCCATGTTTATTTGTAGCTTTTGATGTTGACAACGTCAACTTAAGTTTAACTAACATCTGCTCCCATGCTGTCAGGCATTGATCTACTAAAATTTTCCGTTAATAACCCTAAGTGGTCTGAAGAAGTAGAAACCATCAAATTGCTGCACTCGAGATACGAGGATATTTGGTTTGACATCATAACGTAAGTCATCAAGAAATGCTTATCGTCACCATTGTGTTAGTATCCTCATTGCAGTTCTCTCCCTTTCTCCCCTGCAAACATTATTATAATCGTGCTATAGGATAGTAGGGGTTCTAACTTTTATTTTGTTTCCTTGGTTGAATGTTAACAGAGAAAGTGCTTGTCGTGGACACAATTTGGGAATTTCACTCACCAAGTGAGTATCAACTATAACAACCTCAAATAATGTGGCTTTTAATTTTGAGTTTTGGTCAATTCATCTGACACTTTGGTGGGTGCTACCTGAGAGTGAGAGTTAGATCTGTGTAAAATTATGGAACAATTTTCCGTTTATTTTTAAAAAACGTCCGATATGATGAATGTGGTTCTAATGCAGTAATGCCCCATCTAGTTCTCTGAAATGTCTATCCAACATGTGTATGCATGACATTGTAACCTTGATGCTAAATTTATTAAGATATTTTAATAATTACCTCTTATTATATGCTGTTTGTATCTTAAAATTTCAGTCTCGCTGATTCATTTGAAGACCTAATTTACCCTCAAGGAGACCGAGATGCTGTAGTAGTTAGGAAGCAAGACATTGAGCTTTTGAAGCCAAGGCGTTTCATCAACGATACAATCATTGATTTTTACATCAAGTAAGTTACCTTACAAATGTTTTTGCAGACTATAGAAGCTGAGTTTTATTCAAGCTTTGTGAAGCAGCTTGTAAAGTTGGATTAAATTCTTGCAGGTACCTTAAGAGTCGAATTCCACCAGAGAAACGGGACAGATTCCACTTTTTCAATTGTTTCTTTTTCCGCAAGCTGGCTAATTTAGACAAAGGTTCACCTAGCACTTTTGGGGGAAAGGAAGCGTACCAACGCGTGCAGAAGTGGACTAAGAATGTGGATATTTTTGAAAAAGACTATATATTTGTTCCTATCAACTGCAGGTGAGAACATATTTCACACATATCTAACTTTTTGCTTGTCGCTGATAAGATGACTTACACTTGCGCTTGATTGCAGTTTCCATTGGAGTCTAATTATCATCTGTCATCCCGGTGAATCGGTTCCTTCTCATGGTAAGATAAGCTCGCTGTGTTATTTTCTTCTGCTTGTTAACCTTAAACTTACTTCTTATTAACTTTTCACTCTGCTGATGATGAAGCCGAAAACACACCAAGGGTTCCCTGCATCTTGCATTTGGACTCAATCAAAGGAAGCCACAAAGGTGGGCTCATCAACATTTTTCCTAGGTATGGTCTAAAACCTTTCTGGAAAGTTTACTGCCATTTTATTTACTTCTTCTTGGCATTTGAGTTTCAAGTGATCATTTTAAGTTGGGGGAAATTGTTTTAATAAAAAATTGATCCATTTCCCCGTCTTGTTTCTTCTTCTCATGCTTAGTCAACATGCATTGATATTATCACGAGTGAACTATTGTAATGTCCATCTTGTTATCATAGTTACCTACATGAAGAGTGGAAAGCGAGGAATGGAGATGCAACAATTGATTTCTCAAAAACTCCAAATATGCAGCTCATCTCACTTGAGGTATTGCGTTCGAATAAGGATTAAATTATCTATATATAGAAGGATCATGTCAAAAATAATATAGTTCGATCTTTCCATTATTGTGTGAAGATCTGGTTCTGGATTATCCTCGTTTAGATAGCACCCCTGGTCCCCTACAATATATGAACATGTTGATGAATTGATAGGAGAAGCTTTTCTGGATATTGTCTAGCATATCAAATTCGTTTTGCAGGCTTTATTCGAGAAACAGGTTACTGTGATAGTGGAGTCAACCAATGTTACTATTACTGATGCTATTGCTTTATTTAAACATTTCAGCTCCCGCAGCAAGGGAATTCGTTTGACTGTGGCCTCTTTTTGCTCCACTATATGGAACTTTTTGTTGCTCAAGCTCCTGCTAAATTCAATCCTTCCCTTATCCCAAGATCGGCAAATTTTGTAAGTTGTCTTTTTATATCACTGCCTTGGATATGATGAAGTTCGTTGCATTTGAAATTATATTTGTTTTATCTCTCAGTCATTTTAAGTTCTGGTAGTAAATACTGCGTGTTTCACGAAAAATATGTTAGAAAATTAATAGAAAACAAGGAGTATCTAGTTCCTGTTCAGTGTAAAGTCTTATTGAGCTGTAGGGTATTTGCTTTTACACGTAAAAAATAAAGAAACTTCTGCAAGGATCTTCGTTTTCACTATGATATGAAATAACTCCAGCATGAAATAGTGATTTTTAGGGGATGCTTAAATCTATTTTCTGCTTCTTTTCAGCTAACTAGGAAATGGTTTCCTGCAAAAGAAGCTTCACTGAAGCGTGGATACATATTAGAATTGCTTTACAATCTCCACAAAGGTCATGATCCAAGTAAACCGTCTCATTCTGGAGTATTCGACATTCTTGATCTAGAAACTGAAAGCAAGAGTGAGGAAGAGATCTGTAGCCAGAGTAAACCAGTTGATGGTTCCTCTTCACCAGTCACATCCATTCCCAAAACAAAGACTTGCTCGCCGGATCTGATTCTTAGCAAAGAAACTTTTTACTCCGGAGGTTATGACCCTGAGACTTGTAAGCGCCGAAAGGTCTTTATGTCGCCTATAGAGGTAACTCCTTTTTCTCTGTCTTCAATTCAGATTCTACTGATAAGTACCTTATGTTGATTGCGATTCTATACGTCAAACCAGGAAGAAGTTCAAGAGAGTGGTGAGAAAGAGAAAGAAACAGATTTGCCAATGGACATAAAAGACTTTCTTTGTCAAGAGATAGAAACACTACGAAAAGAGCAATGTATGCTTCATATTGAGGACAGTGATGATGAAGAAAGTTCTGTAGTAGAATACGTCCCTGATTCCCAAGATTACGTCTCTGATTCCGAAGATGCATGTGAAGTTGAGATGCGAGAAGAAGACGATGATGAATTGATTTTACTTACTGGAGAATCCAAAGAGATTCATAAAACCAGAGATCTCAAATCTGTTTCAGCACCGATCGAAAAAGGAGTCCACAACAAGAGCAAGAGTAGAGATATAGCTGTTGGTTCTTGCTATAATGACATTCTTCTTGTGTTGTCTGATGATGAAAGAAGCCCAGCAGCAAGCGATGATCTTAAAGACAAAGGAAAGTTCTTAACTACAAGTTCTAATGTGATGGCCAAGAGGCCTAAGACTTGATGATATTTTCAGGAAGATGATGAATATCGCCAATCTCATGCGATTATTATTTATTAGTTGATTTTGTATTTGGTTTTAACGATTGTAAATTTTTCTGGTTCTCTTAACCCCATTATGAATAAATCGAAGTATCAAACCTTCGTTTTTCATTAGACAAAAAAAAAAACTAAAATCTGCTGTTATTATCCAAGAGGGATGATGAAAACAGAGAGCTCACACAATCCTTTAATACAAAGAGAAAGAAAAAAAAAAACAGATCTTGTCCATTCGATGAAGCTGTACTTTGTTCACACATTCACACGTCATCTCTACTCCGATGCTCCACGAGCATTTGTTCCAACTCTTCCCTGCGTCGGTCGATCTCCTGCAACAAGAAGGGTCAATAATTTCGAAGCCATCACAGGAAGTAGTATGATGATGCAAAAGAAACTATGAATACTTGCCTCGAGATCCTTGACGGCTTGTTCTCTTGAAATTTCCTTCTTCTGTCGAGCACGCTTCAGAAATCCGATGCATAGAACTCCCTGAAGTTCAGAAAACGATCAAAGATTCATTGACAGTAAAAATATAAACTGTGACTCAGAATATTGCCAACAAAAGGTGAGCTGTTTGCAAACGAAATCAAACAAACATAGGCAGATTCAAAATCGGCAGAATCGAAAGAGACTGATCAAAATGAACAACAACGATCAAGTATTCCACAATATCTACCACAAAACTAATATGAAGAGATTCAACAGTAAGGCAAGAAGACGCAGATGAGATATTTCTAGGATGAGTGTGAAAGCGTACGCATATGACATAGATAAGACCACAAGCAAGGAGCATGTAGCTTGCGATATTCTGTAGAAGCAGGAGATCCTTCTTTTGAGTCATATAGTCAGGGAAAGCTCTTGTCATCACAGCAACACTGCAATCACCAAACCAAAATACATAAATCAACACAAAATCTTAAGCAACCAAGAAGATAGTCTCATTCAATAAAAGTTGATTCAGAAATGATACAACAAATTTGATCCATGGCCCTGAAATTGCTGAAGCATCACCACCAGATTCACTCTAAAACAAGAAGGTTACAGAGCTGTAACTTACAAAATCTGAAGCATTCCTCTACCAGCCCAGAATTCAAGAACCTGTGTAAAGAGCAGAGAGAATTAAAAAATGAGCTAAATTTGTTGATCAGAGAGTCATAGTAGAAAAAATAGGAAAGAGATCAACAGAAGATGTGGATGACCTTAGAAAATTTGAGGATGAATCCCCATTCCGTCTCGACGAGAACAACAAAGCAAGAAATCACGACGGCATAGCACCGGAATATTCCATCGAATAGCTGCCAGCAAATGATAAATAGCTTCAGAAGATGATCGAGTCATCGAGATCGAGAAAGAGAGAGGGGGAGAGAGTGATTTACATCGTGGCTGTCTCGGAAGGAGCGAATAGCTGCGAGAACATTGACGACAACGCAGAGAATCGCGATGAGAGAGGTAACGAAGCCGAAGCACCTGCAGACAACAAGGAAAGGATCCGGTCTGTTACTGAGCCTCGATCTCAGTGCTCCGGTAGAAGGCTCGGCGATCTCTTCGTGTTCCTCACTCCTCTCCATCTGTAATCGATTTCCCAGAGAGATGGTACCTCTGCTCCGGCGAAGATCCACAGTTTTCGGGTGAAATTTTTCGGAATCGAGACGCGAAATCGGATACGAGAAGCTCGTTGGTTACAGAAACGCGGGACTCTTTCACCGGCCGTTCAAGCTTTCTCTTTCATTTCCTTTTTGGGAATAACTGCTTACCAAAAATATCTTCAAATTAAATATTTTTTGCAAAAATTTATAAAATTTGGATAAGTACTCCGTTCGTTGCTCGCTCTATCCTGAAAATATCAGACATCCGGAAAAAAATAAACGTTTGCGTTTGGTTGGTTAATAACATAACACATGAGCAACATACATAATACAGTCACAAGTCGCAATTCCCGTTGCACATATCGTCCACATAACACAAATTATTCCCCCAGACTCTCTCTCTCCGGCGATGACTTCCTTATCCACGCCGCCGTCGCAGAATCTCGCCTTCTCCCCCGCCGCAGCGGCTGCCGCCACGTCATCCAGGCTCACTCCCGTCAAAAGACCGTTTTACCCTCAGCGTATCTCCGATTCTGCTGCCCTCTGCCGCTGCTCCTCCTCCTCCGGCGGAAATTCGTCCTCTGCCTCCTCCTCTTCCGATGATAACCCTAGGTGGGACTCCGCGATTCAGGATGTCCTCAAGAGCGCCATCAAACGCTTCGATTCGGTTTTGAGCTGGTACAAGACACAGGATAAGGATGCTGGGGACGACGAGCAAGGATCGGGGAATGTCGAGAGAGATGAAAACGATTGGGATTGGGAGCGATGGAAGAAGCATTTCGAGCAAATTGATGAGCAAGACCGTCTTCTCTCCGTCCTAAAGGTTTCCCATAATCCTGTTGAAACTTTTGTTAGGGCTCCTATGCGAAATTTCATTTGGAGATAATGTGTCTAATGCGTAAAGCTTGTATTTGGGTACAGTCACAATTGAGTCGAGCCATAAAACGAGAAGACTATGAAGATGCTGCGAGGCTGAAGGTGGCAATCGCAGCTGCAGCTACAAATGATGCTGTTGGCAGAGTGATGTCCAGATTCAATGTAAAAATCCGAATCATAGTTTCTTAATATATTTTGAAATTACATTTTGATTCTAAAAGATGTTCTTTTATATATTTTTCCCTTTGTGATAGAGAGCTGTTCTTGAAGAGCGTTACAAGGATGCAGTGTACTTGCGAGACAAAGCTGGTGCTGGGTTGGTGAGCTCATTTTGTTGTTTCTTTTATAATTTACAGTTGTGATTTAGCTCCTTATAGGTTTAAAAAGTTTCTTACTATTTCTCTATATGACATGCTTGCAGGTAGGGTGGTGGTCGGGTATTTCGGAAGATGTCAAAGACCCTTTTGGTCTTATTGTTCAGATTACAGCAGAGCATGGAAGATATGTGGCTAGAAGCTATAATCCTCGGTAATAACTTACTCTATCTTCTTAGTTCATCAATTCATCTGTGGCAGTGAGGTTTTGTGTATCAAAAATAGCTTTATTTGCTCTTTCTCTCTCAGGCAGCTTAGTACTTCTGCTGCGGGGGCTCCTCTTTTTGAGATCTTTCTGAAGCTAGATGGAAAAGGGGACTACAAAAAACAGGTTTTTTTCCCCCTTAATCCTATGTAGTTACTGTCCATTGGGATACTCGTTGGAGAAGACTTTTCGGTTTAGTCGATAGCATATATCACACGACGAATGTGTCTATTTTGGTGTTAAATTGGAGTTATGTTTCTTCAGGCTGTGTACTTAAAATGGAAGGAGATCTTTCCGGACGTTCCAACTATGCCTTCCAGAAGTTTGAATTCTACGAGGTTTTTGGCTACACCGGGGAGGAAGGAAGATGCAGGTAATCTTGCTGTCGAGAGTAGTGAAGATGAAGAGAGTGATAACTCAGACGACGATTCTGATCTCCTTGACGAATCTTCTGGATTCCAGAGTTTCCTGCGAGATATGATTCCTGGGGTCAAAGTCAAGGTTATGAAAGTAACTACGCCTGGAAAGGTGGACAAGGATTTCATCTCAAAAGTTATTGAGCAGATAGCTGATGATGAAGAAGATGAAGAGAAGGATTTTGATATAGAAGATGTAGAAGTGGAAGATGAAACTAAGGCTGAAGTCGATGAAAAGAACGCTGACATTGAACTGGAATCTGTGAAGGATGAAATCATTGACAACAACGGAGGGAGAGAAATCGCAGTTAAATTTGTGATAGGTGATATTGTTGACCGGCTTTCTGGAAACCAACCTCTTAAAGAGTCACTTAGGTCCCCTGCCAATCTTGAATCCGTGGAGAATTCTTCGTTTTATCTTCGGTTAGAGAAAGACTTAAAAGCACAAGAGTCTAAGAATGTGGAAGGTACATTAGTTGAAGGTAAAGGCAACCGCCAAAGCAGACGCAGGATTGATAACATTATGGTTGATCTGGCCAAATCCATTGAGAAAGAGAAGAAGATTTCACTCAAGGTTTGTTTTGATGTTTTTTTTCTGGCTATTTTATTCCTTCTTGTTTCACTGCAAAACAGGAGTGTCGGCTTATTCTAGAAATTGCTTCGCAGATGCTTAAGGATGTTGGGGAGCTATTAAGCCTCACTCTCAGCCAGGCTCAAAACCGTCAACAGTTGTCGGGTTTGACTAAATTCCGCCGCATTGATGTGACACCATCGCTAGATCCTCTAGACGGTGAGTGAGTAAATTGATTGATTTTAACCTGGTTTTGCATCTCTCTAAAGAAAATGGAAATGAGCTCTACAAGTTGATGGCTCCTAAGCCATTACTATTTTATCAGTATGGCTCGTTCAGCTGTTAGAATTTTACGTTTTTCCATGTGACTAATGGGTCAGTGCAAGAATATTTTTCTCAAATTAGCTCTCATTATGGGATGGATTTTGAAACTTTATGCTTATCTCTATCCAGGACTATATATTGGTGCACATGGGCTGTATACGTCAGAAGTAATTCATTTGAAACGCAAATTTGGCCAGTGGAAAGGTGGAAAGGAGTCTAAAAAGTCAGCAGATATTGAGTTTTATGAGTATGTCGAAGCTGTGAAATTAACTGGAGATCCTTATGTGCCTGCTGGGAAGGTTAGTTTCGTTGTTTGTTCTAGTATGACTGTATGAGGTATAAATGGGTGGCCTTATCACAGTCGTGTCTCATGACAGGTAGCATTTCGTGCAAAGATTGGTAGACGCTATGAGCTTCCACATAGAGGACTCATCCCTGAAGAATTTGGAGTGGTATGCTTAGAACACTATCCAAATTCTATCGTTAAGACTTTTTTTTTATGGTGGAGTTATAGTTTGTGTAGCTTCATGATGGAGTATTATTTCTTTTGAAAAATTACAGATTGCGAGATACAAAGGACAAGGTAGGCTTGCTGATCCTGGATTTCGTAATCCAAGATGGGTAGACGGCGAGCTTGTTATCCTCGATGGCAAGGTTCCTCACTAAACTAAAACTAACTTATCCATGATCCAAACTCAAATGTATGACATGTTTTGTGTGATGTGTTTGTTGATGCAATTGCAGTATGTAAAAGGAGGACCAGTCGTTGGATTTGTCTACTGGGCACCTGAATATCACTTTGTGATGTTCTTCAACCGCCTGAGGCTTCAAGCCTAGTTTTTCTCTTCTCTCTGTATAATCGAGGAAGGCTTTTCTTTTGGCTATAACCATTGTAAGTATACTTCTCCCTAGATACGAAGATGGTATGATGTCAGTACTGAAAAGTAATTGAAATGGTTTTACTATCTGCAGATTCATGGAAAATCGGATATGCTTAAGATAAGATTTCTTCAGGTTCAGGGTCCACTTCTTGTCTATCTGGACCGGTATTGAGCTCGTGGCTTGCTCTTTTCTTCTGGAGCATGGCTTTAAACGTTCCTCCTAAATTGCGGCAAGATCTATCACGCTAGAGTCTTTGATCATGCAGTGAATTAGTTGGATTCTGAGAGTTTTGTCAGAAGGATTGTAAGGTTGGAGAAGTCTATAGATATATATGTAAATTAATGTTTGCTTCTCAGAGATTTGCTTTTGGATGTAAAAACTTGGTAAGAGTTGTTATTACATGTCCCTTGTATATTTTCAGTTTATTTTACGGAAGAAGAGAAGATAATCTCTTGTAAATCTTGTTAAGATCTTTTGTTGCAGCAACTGAAAAAATAGCACAAAGCTTGCTTATAATGTGATTTCCATTAGAGAAGCAAAAGAAATCATTGATCTTCCAAGTTTATCATTTCATTACACAGTGGCACAAAACAAGAAAAGATGATAAAGAAATGGGGGAGCTTAGGAAGTGGCGGCGGCGGCAGGAGCTTGCGGTGGAGGTGGTGGTGGTCGGAGAGTGATCTCGACTTTGTCGTGAACTCCCTGTAGCAACAGTTCTCCTGGGAATGCCACAATCTTGCGCTTCTTGGCGGCTCTCAATGTCCCAACCAATGCTTCGAAGATGTTGGCACATCGGTCGTCATTGAACAACACTCCAAATGTCACCTGAATCCACAAAGGAACAAGTCAACCAATCGTCAGAATCTTATACAACGATTTTAGATCTGAGAGAGAAAGAGCAATCGGCGATTTTTCGATAAGAGTATGTGGATTGATGATGATACAGATTCTATATCCAGGGAAATCTAAAGAGAAAGAGACCGTGTAAGAGCCATCGGACTGGAGAGAGCCAAGACGATGGATCTCTTCCTCGAGTTTCTGAATCTCCTCTTCTACGTTCATTCTTTCTTCTTCTTCCTTGTGATGATTGAAATGAGAGAGAGAGAGAGCTTTTCCAGTTTCCAACTGTCTGATAATTCGGATCGGAAGACAGCTCGATTTATGTTCTGTTAGATAAACTTTTGTCCATCCGGTTAAAAGGACTAAAGGACCCACATCACTTTAAAATTTTGCAATCATACCGAACATTTTCCAAAACAACTTTAGCGTACAAAAAATTGTCAACTGGTTTTAAACCTTCAATTATGACAGGACACCATTACTAATACCAATCGACATTTAAAAGTTGATTTTCTTTTAACATTTGTTTTACTTTTATCATTCTAGTATGTAGTATATATATATATATATATATATTTCATCTTGCTGTAGACCCAAAGAAAGAAAACTCATTTTATTTGTCGAAATATGTATATGAATAAAATTAAGAGTAATAAGAACACTAATTGACGCACTCAAACGGGATATTTATTTGCAAAACAACAATTAACTGAAATTTGTTATACTTGTGTTGTGTTGTGGCAGATCCACAAACATAAATTCTCTAACAATTATTATTTTGCCAAATTTCTCTTTTATAAAAAAAATATTTTATTTTTTAAAATAAATTGGGGAAAAAGAGAAGTGATATTTAGTTATTTACAAGTAAACTCTCTCCCAAGTAAAAGTAAAATAAAAATTTCTAAAATAAACTCTCTCCCAAGTATAAAGAAAATAATTTTTCAAGTAAACTCTCTTCCCAAGTAAAAATATTTTATTCTTCACGTCAAAAATAAAATTTGCTCTCTCCTCTATCATTCATTCGGGGAGAGAATCTGTCTTCTCGATCGATACTGTGAGCACGAAATCGAGTATTGACCCTCTCTCTTTCCAGTTTCTCTCCTGCACGAACTCTTCCTCAAAGGCCCCAAAAACCCTAGCCTTTTGATCATTTTCTGTCCGATCCCATCGATGGCTAATGAACAAGTAGTAACCGGCGAGACTACGCCTCCGTCTTCGTCCCCTACCGCTGCCAGCAAAGCCGCGCCGTTGGGATCCTCCGTGATTCCGATTGTCAACAAGCTCCAGGACATATTCGCTCAGCTTGGGAAGCAGTCGTCAATTGAGCTTCCTCAGGTAGCTGTTGTTGGTAGCCAGAGCAGTGGCAAGTCCAGCGTCCTCGAAGCTCTCGTCGGCCGCGACTTTCTTCCCCGAGGGAATGATATCTGCACGCGTCGCCCTCTCGTCCTCCAGCTCGTCCAGACCAAGAGCAAGTCTAATGGCGGATCCGATGACGACTGGGGAGAGTTCCTTCACCTCCCTAACAATCGTATCTACGATTTCTCTGAGATTCGTCGCGAAATTGAGGTTTTTTGTTTCTTCCTTTATCTCTGCCTCTGCTTAATTTAATATCCCAATTTCGTCTCTCTGCTTAATTCAGTTATCGTCAATGCTCTATAATGTATAAATGCAACGTCCTTGTAGGCTGAGACGAATAGATTAGCAGGAGATAACAAAGGTGTATCAGATAAACAGATTCGTCTGAAGATATTTTCTCCAAACGTATTGGATATCACGCTTGTGGATCTGCCTGGGATAACCAAGGTGCCAGTGGGTGACCAGCCAACTGACATTGAAGCACGTATAAGAACGATGATCTTGTCTTACATCAAGCAACCTAGCTGCCTGATACTGGCTGTCACTCCCGCAAATTCGGATTTAGCAAACTCTGATGCCCTTCAAATCGCAGGAAACGCCGATCCTGATGGTAAGTTGTACCAACAAGTCCAATGAGGAGAAGAAATATTTGATTTTTGTGATGGGCTCTGTTTGATGTTACTCATTTTCACCTTCGTGTGTGTCTATACTGTCTCCAGGTCACAGGACAATAGGTGTTATCACAAAGGTGCGTATTCCCTGTCCAGACATTTGTTTGCCATCATTGTAGTATGGTCGTAAAGATCGTTGTCTCTGTTTTGCGTGTGTATTTACTAGATGTTTTCTCACTGTTTTCAGCTGGATATCATGGACAAGGGTACCGATGCTCGTAATTTACTTCTTGGAAAGATTGTTCCTTTGAGACTTGGATATGTGGGAGTGGTAAACCGTTGCCAGGAGGTAAAGCTGGAGTCTTGTGTTTATATGTCTTATGTTTCTCTGCTTTTATTTTTTTGGCTCTGCATTCGAACAACGTTTAAAATTACTTTGGTCTTTAATTTCTTTTGTAAACAGGATATTTTGCTTAACCGTTCAGTCAAGGAAGCACTTAGCGCAGAAGAGAAATTTTTCCGGAGTCGTCCAGTATGATCGCTTTATTTTGTTGACTTCCTTCCTGACACTATTGCGACTTGTCCTGTTATAATTTTCTTTGGTACTGTACAGGCTTATCATGGTCTTGATGATCGTCTGGGTATCCCTCAGCTAGCGAAGAAGTTAAATCAGGTATTTTCTGCAGTTTTGAGTTATTTTATACGTTATTTAAACTCTATAATTGTTCAGTAAGTCATAAGAGGGATAGCTTTCTGGATAAATTTGTATTAGATTTGATGTTAGAGTATATTTCTGACAATCAGGATTGTTTATTGTGAAAGTTGATTTATATACTGAATTTGTTTGTTGTTGTTGACTAATTTGTTTTCATGCTGATAGGTTTCATATTTGGCATTGGTACATGCTTATTATATTAGAACATGACTAATAGAAGCTAGTTTTTTCTTGCATTTTTTTCTAGATTCTTGTGCAACATATCAAGGTTCTGCTTCCTGGTTTGAAGTCGAATATAAGTAAAGCTTTGGTTGCTACAGCTAAGGAGCATCAGAGCTACGGTGAAATTACAGAATCCAGGGTATGTAGATACTGCCCATTTTGCAGTTCATTTACAGATTTTTTTGTTAATAATGACACTGGTTTTCTCTGAGTAGTCACACTTATCTTATTCTGTGGGTCTTTATTGTCCTTGAAATATTTAGGCTGGCCAAGGAGCTCTTCTCCTCAACTTTCTTTCAAAATACTGTGAAGGTAATATCTTAAGATGGTATTTTTTTAGTTGAGACGGTGGATAATTTGTTTTATGCTTCTTTGGTTCATAGTGAATCTCATGGTTAACTTATTTAAACAGCATATTCGTCATTGCTGGAAGGGAAAAGTGAAGAAATGTCTACGTCCGAGCTCTCTGGAGGAGCAAGAATTCACTATATTTTCCAATCAATCTTTGTTAAGAGTTTGGAGGTTCGCTTGCACAGCTTTAACTTTTTCTCTCTAATCCATTCTTGACTGATCTGTGTATGCTGTCAGAACCTCTTGAAGTGGATTTCTGTGAATTTAGACTGATGGAGTTCCTTCACATTACTGTTCAGGAGGTTGATCCATGCGAAGACTTGACAAACGATGATATTCGGACAGCAATTCAGAATGCAACTGGTCCAAGATCCGCATTATTTGTTCCAGATGTAGGTTTCCTAACATTTATCTAAGCATGTTCAGATCCTGGTTGTCAGTGCTTTCAACTATTCATATGTCTCCTTACCTTTCTACTTCCCGGGATATCTAATTACAGTCTCTTGATTCCAATATTTTCTGCATAGGTACCATTTGAAGTTCTTGTTAGGAGGCAAATATCTCGTTTGTTAGATCCTAGTCTTCAGTGTGCTAGGTTCATTTTTGATGAGCTCATAAAGGTGAGGTTTTTTTTGGTTGTTGATAGATGAGAATCTTAATTTCAGTTTCTTCATAAATTTGAATTTCTCTACAGATAAGCCATAAATGTATGATGAATGAGTTACAGCGCTTCCCGGTCCTGAGAAAGCGCATGGATGAGGTTATCGGGGATTTCCTGCGAGAAGGTCTCGAACCCTCAGAAGCAATGATCGGGGATATCATTGACATGGAGGTCGGTATAATGAATTGGAGATCCCTATGATCATTTAAACATGAAGAATTTATCAGTTGAGATCCTGTATTGTGTATAGGCCTATAGGGAGCAGAGACTGGTCACTTCTCATGTTGATTGATTAGGATCCCTTTTCAATCCTGAGCAGTGATTTCTCGTTTTTGATTGATTAGTTTATTTTGAATTGAAACTAAATTATGAGTGCTGGTAGACAATATTACTTAAATGGTAATGTTAACTTCTTGAGTGCTGTCTGCAGATGGATTACATAAACACTTCTCATCCAAATTTTATTGGTGGAACCAAGGCCGTGGAGGCTGCAATGCAACATGTGAAGGCTTCTAGGGTTCCCCATCCTGTGGCACGACAAAAGGTATGAAGTAAACAGGTGAAAATTAGTTGCGTATTTCATATATGCTCTGCAGTGTTTCTTATACGTTTAAGTTGATGGAACAGGATACGGTGGAGCCTGATAGAACATCTTCTTCTTCCGCAAGCCAGGTGAAGTCTCGATCTTTTCTCGGCAGACAAGCTAATGGAATTGTTGCTGATCAGGTATGGCACTAAACATCATGATCAAATTAGAGAATTTCAAGCCAAAGAGTTTTTATTTGACATTTTCTCCATGACATGTTCCCAGGGAGTTGTATCTGCAGATGCTGAAAAAGCTGCACCAGCTGGTAATGTTCTAATTGCTGTCATTTTCGGCCTTCCATTACATGCAAGAGATAATATAACATGTTTCGGAAATTTTTTGGCTGTGTGATGAATCTATGTGTTTAAGAGCTGGAGATTTTGGGCAGAGTTTAACTGTGGTTTTATTGGACAATTGATATTTGATAGGAAATGCGAACGATTCAAGGTGGGGTATCCCTTCAATTTTTCGAGGGGGTGATAATCGGGCAGTTACCAAAGAGAACTTCTTAAACAAACAATTCGGTGAAGCTGTTGAGGACATGTCTCAGCACTTATCTATGATCTATCTAAAAGAGGTGTGTCTTCTGTGGCGTCTTAGGTGATTCATATTTTGCTAATTCACGCTTACCTATTCAACTCATACTTTTTGCTTTGCTTTCCTGAAGCCCCCAGCTGTCTTGAGGCCAGCTGAGACCCATTCAGAACAGGAAGCAGTCGAGATTGAGATAACAAAGCTGTTACTTAAATCATACTATGACATTGTAAGAAAGAATATTGAGGACTCGGTACCAAAAGCAATCATGCATTTCCTGGTAAGTATACAATTTGAGCACCTTAACATTTGAGGCATTACAAATGAAATGTAGTTTATCCATCTTGTGCAACAAAACCCTATTGTTTTCTGAACTCTGAAAAAACTGATACCATTTCTATATCATATTCAGGTAAACCACACGAAACGTGAGCTGCACAATGTCTTCATCAAGAAGCTTTACAGGTGATGCCGTTTTTTTTTTTTTTTTTATGTTGTGATTGGATGGTCTCTTATTACTGGCTAGTTCTAAAGCATCTGGTGCAGGGAGAACTTATTTGAAGAAATGCTGCAAGAGCCAGATGAGATAGCAGTTAAGAGGAAACACACCCAGGAGACTCTCCACATTCTTCAGCAAGCTTACAGAGTAATTATCTACATATAATTGTCATAAAACCTCGCTCGAGTCGTATGTTTGGATAGTAACCATATGTTTTTGTGTATTAAACAGACACTAGACGAGTTGCCTTTGGAAGCAGAAGCAGTGTACAATCGTGGTACGGATACAACAGCTGCGTCAAAACATCTGGACTTACCGGCATCCTCGTCGATGTATTCCACTAGCAGTTCGTACTCTGCATCTCCCAGTACAGGAAGAAGATCCAGAAGAGCAGGAGATCAACACCAAAACGGATACGGATTCTAACAGTGATCCATAAATCAAATTATCTCGGACTGTGATAAGTGATAACGCATTTCATTCATTTAATGGCTCTCTATCAGGTTTTGGTATGACTAAATTATGTGTTGACAAAATGAAAAAATAATTTATATAGGAAAATTGGAACAGAGTTTGGTTTTGGAGTCTGCATTTTGACTGTGAGAGAGTATTAAGGGGAGTGAAAAGGTGATGATATAGTTTCTATTTGTTTTCAAATGCCTCCCTGCAAACCCTTTCACTCTTTATTTCTTGGGTTTGGTTTACTAATAAGAGTGATATTACAGTATCGAGCCTCTAAATTTTGTGGCCTCTTTTCATATACTTTCAGTACACGAGGCTTCGTAACTTATCACAAATTACTTAGAAGTTATGCTTGAATTTGAATATAAAATTGTATCAAAATGCTTGTTAAAAATGTTTATGGAAATAAGAAACAATTTTAGAATCTGAGGGAAAGACGATTTTACTGACTTTTTGGTTAGAAATCAGAAACAGACACGTGTGTTCTGTCATTCTCCAGTTTTCAGTATATGCATATCCACCTACTGCTACGTGGCTGAGTAGGTAGGTCTACACTAACTTTTGCTTAGTTGAAATTTCAACATTTCCGACAAACACAAACGCGTTTTCTGTTCTTCTTTTTGCCTATAACGAATCAGAGATCAGAATAAACTCTGCGGAAGAATCCATGAATTCAATTCTACTGTCGAGGTATTGCTGCAATTGGAACAAATATTGTACTTACCTGCTGAGAATTGTGATATATATTTGAAGGACATTTTATGGACGAGAAAGTAATCACATTACATTTCAACAAATATCACATTAAACACATTTGCAAACAGAGAGATTTTACAAAAAGTTTAAACTTGATCATCAATTCATATAATGGTCGGCTCGCAGCAACAATTATACTCATACACAGGCGGAGCAGCATTCTTCAATACAGCAGCAGCAACACAAACCCATAAGTCTGCAAACCAAAACACACAAACACTTCACAACGGTTTCTTTAACAAAAATTCTTGAAGATCTATGGTATCTACATTTTTTTTTTTTTTAAACAATACAATACGAACTATGGTATCTACGTTGCAAAAAATAATAGTAGTAAACTTCCATGCATGATATCAAAATTATTATCTGATTTTTCCAGAAAAGTTAGTTAATCAGTCAAATCCTTAGGTTTTGTTAATTAGACAGAACACTTACAGTTGATCAGTAATCCAATATCTTGTCTTTTCCTTTCGCGGTGGAGGCGGCGGAGGCGGTGGTTCTCCAACCGGAGGCGGCGGGTCATTTACCGGTGCAGGGTAAGGAGATGCATTCTTCGGGTCGCTCATGTTTTTTTGCTAGAGGAACAATCACTCAAAACTCTTGGTCAAAAAAACAATCACTCAAAACTAATAAAGATAGTGTTTAAATAGCTGGAAGCAGAGGAAATAATAGTAGAGAGAGAACACTGAGTAATTACAATCTTTAATGCGCAAGTGTTTAATTTATTCAAATATCCGTCACCAAGTTTACATTTTATCGACTTTAACAGAAAACAATTTTTTAAAAGACGACATGATTGCATTTGGTCATTTGGATATACTTATTATAGGAAACAATGGAAACTTCTGATTCAGACTCGGGTCCCACAGAAACGCACACCAACTCCCTTCATTCTTTACCCTCTCTTCTTAAATTAACGCATGAGAGGATGACTCTCTAATCACTCAAAACCTTATAATTTCTCTGAATTCACAGATAAAGAAAGACCCATCAATGGCTCCATCAGCTGCAGCAAACAATGCTCTGCAGCCACAACAAGAACCGCCACCACAGCTAGTTAAAAGTCTTCTTCCGGTAAGAAACACATCGGAAAGTTCTGTTCGTTCCAAGTTTAGTCTTTGGCTATTTGGTGATCCGTCTACGTATGACAAGAGGTTCCAGGAAGCTATTGAACTTAGTTGCTCGTGATGGAGATTTTTCATTTGTTCATGCCTTTTCATTACTTTCTTATTTTTGTGTGTTGTAAAATGAACATTATGTAATTTCTTCTCCATAATCTCACCCTGTTCTGTAACTTACACAGTAATGAAATCGATTGAACATGTCTTTTTATTCATTTTGATACCTAAGAAACTTTACTAATCATAACTCACACTGTTATTAACACATCAAGCATTCCAACTTCCAAGAGAGCAAGAACAGAGTTTATTGTGAACAAACACAAAGAGCTTTACTTCGGATCGATTCCGCTCGGCCAAGTCTGGTTCTTGACAGGCTCGAGAATAGCTTCAACCTCAGACAAAGTTTCCTGATCCATCCCCAAACCTTCAAGCTCTGTAACAGCTGCAACATTTTCTTCTACCTGATTCCCGAAAAAAAAACAAGATGATTCATATTTCAACTCAAATTCCCACATAATACATGCAAAACTTTTGTGGACTTTGAGAGGAAAGTCTTAAACTTGAATACCTGCGAGACAGAGCTCATACCAACCAAAACTGATGAAATATCCTTCTTTGCTACGCTGTATTGCACTGCTAACTTCGTCATCTTCTTACCCTTTGATCTACAATGAGCAACTGCTGCTTTGCACGCAGCCTACACAAAAGACAACAAAACCAACCAATTGTCAAGAAAAGATTCAGTATCTTCCTTAATCTCTCACTGAAATCAAAGCAATAATCCAAAAACAATCCAGTTCCTAATATGTTCTAATAGTAGCGTTATACATTCTGTTTCTAAATGTCAAACCTTGAGCTCAGGGGAAGCAGGGTGCCATTCAGGAGGACCTTGCTCTGTAAAGAGACCCATTGACAAAGGAGACGCACTTATCACCCCCACACCTTTGCTCTTCAAGTAAGGTACCAAATCCAGCAAAGTCGAATCATTTACGCTCAAATGGCAGTACGATAATATCACATCGACTGCCCCTGAAGGCACTCTATCAAGAACGTAAGTGAAAATGTTCAACGGAAGGCCAGTGATACCAATGAACCGGATCTTCCCTTCCTGTTTCAGCTTCTGGAGAGCAGGCATTGTTTCACTCACAATCTGTCAGTCACAAAACAACAATCAGTAAAGGCTCAGAGAGAGAGAGATAGTGAAAGTGATGATGACATAAAACCAAGAGAGAAAGTTATAAACCTGATCAAGAGACCCGAACTCAATGTCATGGCAATGAAGTATGTCAACGTAATCTAGCTGAAGCCTCTCCAAGCTCTCATCAATGCTCTTTGTTACTCTCTCAGCACTGAAATCAAAACCTTCTTTGTATCGTCCACACTTAGTCGCCACAATGTAGTCACTTCTAGGGACTTGAAGAGCCTTTAGTCCCTTACCAAGCATTTTCTCTGACAGTGTTCCTCCGTAATACCTTCACAACAATAAAACCCTAAGAAAACTTCATATCCATAGAGAATCACTCAATTCTCACATGATTCAAATTTCAAATCTGTAGATTCCTCGGAAAGAAGGAGCGATTAAGTTTGGAAAAATGATTGAAATTTGAGAATTTTCGGAGATAATCTCCAGGACAGATGAAAAATATGGAAGAAGTAATTACGGGGAGGTGTCGAAGAAGTTGATGCCGAGATTGAAAGCCTCGCGCACGGCGGCGACGGCATCATCTTCGGCGACTGGACCGAAGACACTTCCGAGCGGAGATGCGCCGAAACCAACGGAGCTGACCTTGAGCCCTGTGTTTCCCAGAGGCCTGAGCTCCATCTTCGCCGGAGGAATTGCCATTGCTAAAGATCAACAAAAAACTGTAATTCGGATGCAATTGTAAAGGAACACTGTGAAATACGGATGAGAATGCAAGACGACGACACTTGTTTTTGATCTTTGTAGTTTGTACACAATTCCGAATTGACGAATGTACCCTTCAAGACTATATACGGATTACGGATAAGTAAATTTTATTGAACTTTTACATTTGTAGTCCTCTTTTTTCCCTTTTTGTGTGTGTGTGTGTGTGTGTGTGTGTGTGTGTGTGTGTGTGTGTGTGTGTGTGTGTATATGATGAACATACTGCATGAGTCATGCATGATGGAGATTTGTCATTTCTTCATGTGTGTGGTATATGATGAACATACTGCATGTTGTTCAAAAAAAAAAAAGGAGATTTGTCATTTCACGCTTTATTTTTTTCATTACTTTCTTCTTCTTTCTTTGTGTGTTGTCACTTGAACATTATGTAATTTCTTCCCCATAATCTCACTGTAACTTATGCAAAAATGAAGTTGATTAAAGATGTTTTTGAAACTTTATTAATCGTTTCAACCGAATTTAGTCTCTTACAGACACACAGTGAGTAGTGTGACACAACAAGCATTCCAAGAAAGCAAGAACATAGTTTATTGTGAAACAAACACAAAGAGCTTATAACTTGTGATCGATTCCGCTTGGCCAAGTAAGATTCTTGACAGGTTCGAGAATGGCTTCAACCTCAGACAGAGTTTCTTGATCCATCCCCAAACCTTGAAGCTCTCTATATGCTGTAACATTTTCTTCTACCTGAATCCACAAAAAAACACATATTCTTCCATATTTTACACTCTAATTCCTACATAATATATGGAAACCTTTGGGGACTTTAAATTTGGATACCTCGGAGACAGAGCCCATCCCAACAAACACAGATGAAACCTCCTTGTTAGCTAAGCTGTATTGCATTGCTAACTTCGTCATCTTCTTACCCTTTGACTTACAATGAGCCACCGCTGCTTTGCACGCAGACTACACAAAGACAAAGCTTGAGTGTAAGACAAACTATCTTAAGAAAATGTTAACAAGAATCTCTTTCCTTTCAAAAATGTCAAACCTTGATCTCAGGGGAAGCAGGATGCCATTCAGGAGGACCTTGCTTAGTAAAGAGACCCATTGACAAGGGAGAAGCACTGATCACGCCCACACCTTTGCTCTTCAAGTAAGGTACCAAATCCAGCAACGTTGAGTCATTTATGCTCAGATGGCAGTATGATAATATCACATCGACCGTCCCTGGAGGCACTCGATCAAGAACGTAAGTGAAAATGTTCAACGGAAGACCAGTGATACCAATAAACCGGATCTTCCCTTCCTGTTTCAGTTTCTGGAGAGTAGGAATTGTTTCATTCACAATCTGTCACCCATGAAAACAACAATATTTTTAGTAAAGGTTGAGAGAGAGAGATAGACAGTGAGACTGATGAATCAAGAGAGAGAGAACCTGATCAAGAGACACGAACTCAATGTCGTGGCAATGAAGTATGTCAACGTAATCTAGCTGAAGATTCTCCAAGCTCTCGTCGATGCTCTTTCTTACTCTCTCAGCACTGAAATCAAAACCTTCTTCTACATATCGACCACACTTGGTCGCTACAATGTAGTCACTTCTAGGGACTTGTAGAGCCTTTAGTGCCTTACCGAGCACTTTCTCCGAAAGTGTTCCTCCGTAATACCTTCACAAAAAAAACCAAAACCCTAAAAAACTGTACATAATACATAATGGACATAAATAACCACTTTAACGCCAACTCTCAAATGATTAAATTTTAAATCTGAAAGTTGATCAGACAGAATAAGCAATTAATTTGGAAAGATGATTAAAGATAATCTTGATTAAAGATGATAAAGGAAGTAAAAGTGATTTACGGGGAGGTGTCGAAGAAGTTGATGCCGAGTCGGAAAGCCTCGCGAACGGCGGCGATGCCATCATCTTCGGCGACTGGACTGTAGTGACTTCCGAGCGGTGATGCGCCGAAACCAACTGAGCTAACCTTGAGCCCTGTGTTTCCCAGAGGCCTGAGCTCCATCTTCGCCTGAGAAATTGCCATTCTTATGAGTCAACTCAACTAAACTTGCAAGAATGCGAGACGACACTTTTGTCTTGGCTCTTTCACAGAGACAGCGGTCAACTAACTGAATTTACGAAAACACCCTTTTCAGACAAATCTAGAAACTTTTTTGGCAACATGTTTCACTGACTTTCACATGTTACCGTCTTTGGGAAAAAACAAAATAAATAAATTATTGAAAACATAAGTTGCTTCAATTCACGAAAACAAAGGAGACGACACATTATTTAAAATCCTAGTCAAGTCATTACAGAGGATGATGATGAATACATGAATCCATAATATCCTTAATACATTGAAAACTCATGCATAATTCGGACAGAGAGATCCGATCTGATGGCTTGTCCCTATCACTGGCTAATAGCCAAGAGACGATTTGCATACTTTTTGGTGGCACGTCATCCACTATCCTTCCTTATTTGGATATAATAATGCATCTTCAATAATTGTTTCTAGTTGAAATTTCAACATTTCAGTACTGAGAGAGTAACAAGGAACAAACACATTTTCATTTTCTTTGTTTATAAGTTATAACGAATGTTTATCTGGTTTTCCTTATTAGTTCATGAACTGCAGAAATTTGTGATACATTTAGGAGGGACAGTGTAAGCCTAAAGCCAATAGAAAGTATTCATATTAAATATTTAAATTACAACCGTCATTACATAAACCCCATAATAATTCGAGAAACAAAACAGAGATTTTGATTTATTTTTGGGTTAAAGAAGAAGAGTGATCTGTGATCTTAATTCCTTAAACTTAATCGATGCATATAATGGTCGGGTCACAGCAGCATTCATCCACCAAACAGCAACAACACAGAGCCGCTAATCTGCAAACCAAAGACATACAACACACATTACAATAGTTTTAAGACAAAAGCCTCTCACAACTTTGTGTACGATCTATGGGAGACAAAAAAAACGATGATATATCAACATTGACATCATTCATAAATTGCAAATTTATTTGAGCTTTTCCACTAAGTTAATCAAATAACTCCTTAGTGAGCTAAGATGATTAAAGAAACAAAATTATCTAATGAAACGTAAACAGAGCACTTACAGTCCTTCAAGAAAACCAGGTTTCCGCTGTGGTGGTGCAGGTGGCGGTGGCGGAGGATAATACTGCGGCGGTACTCCCACAGGCGGCTGAGGATAATACTGCGGAGGTACTCCCACTGGCGGCGGCGGACCTTGCGGGTAGTTTCCTGGTGCCGGATAAGGATATGCATACTTTGGATCACTCATATTTTGGCTAGAGAATACTTTTCAAAACTAAAAAAATTATGGTATTTTGAATAGCAAAACTAATAATTTCGGAAGCTGAGAAAATAAGAGTAGAGAGAGAGATCACAATATTTAGAGCGTAAGTGTTGTTGTCTTTTGTCGACGTGTATTTATATTTGCCAAAGAATACAATTGAAGATAATTATTATACTAAAATAAAAATGTCTTTTTCGGTAAGAATTTGTGGAGATTTTGAGAATAATCCTGAATAAGTATACTGAAAAAGACGGTGGGAGAGTTTCAAACTCAAACGTATAGGAATCTGCTTTGGTGGAAGATTCGAGAGAGGTGAGGAAGCATCGGTGGTGATGCAAAGGCGAAGCAAAGTGGTTTGCTTTTGGTTTTGGAGTTTTCTTATTCTTTTCTTTCCATAGTTTGCCATTCTCCAAGATTCCTCAAAAACTTGTTCACACATCATATGATGAAACCAATAGGTAATTAGTATTTCAGATTATTCGATACTCTATTCATTTTTATGCTTCATTGACTTCAATTAATACTGAACACATAAACACGAAAAACATCGCCTTCATGCACAAGATAAAAACGAAAAAAATTCAATGATATGTACATATGTGGATGACATAAACCACAAAAAAGGATTATGTTATATCATATATGACTCAAAAGTTGAAAATCTCGGATGTAAGAAAATGCAATAAAAAAAATGCAATAGCAAGAATTTGTAAAGTAAAAAATAATGGAGGACGGTTGTTGGGATAATGACTGACAATATTTATCTTTGATCTCGAGCTTTATCAATGTTTAATTTTCGGTAAGTTTTTCTTTATTTGGTTCATAGTAGATGTTTTCTGTATTGATTCATTTAATAATTTTTAGATGTAGTGTGGGTTAGTGCGTGCAGCTTTCTTGCGTTGGTCCCAAGTCCACGACGATAGAGTTTCTGCACTTCACGGCATCGGTATCATCACAAGTTTTTTTTCATCTTATGATAATATCGGTACAAGTTAGCTAATTATCTTGCGCAAGTTAGCCATGTTGTCCCTCGTGTCATGATATGATTGGCTGTATTTGGATATACGAAACAACCGAAATTTCTGTTGGAGAGCCTTGCTCGCAAAGAAACACGCACACCTACTCCCTTCATTCTTTATCCTCTCCTTTGATATCTTCTATTACTATATAATATAACACACATCTGATCAATCTCTCCAAGTTGCACTCAAAACCTTATACAAAGACCCATCAATGGCGCCATCAGCTCCGACGTTCATGCTCTCTCATCCTCTGATTCAGCAGATAACTAGAAACAACACTCTGCAGCCACAACGGGAACCATCATCAAAGATAGTCAAATGTCTTCTTCCGGCAAGAAACTCATCGGAAAGTTCTGGTTTCTCCAAGTTTAGTCTTTGGCTGTTTGGTGATCCCGCTACATACGACAAGAGGTTCCAAGAAGCTGTTGAACTTAATTGCTCGTGATTTTCATACTTTCTTCTTTGTTTTTGTAAATGAGCATAGTTTAATTTCTTCCATAAAACAACCCTCAACTGTAATTTATACATAAGAAGCTTTCTTATCTGTGTAATATTCGATCAAGTATTTTTATTCCGCAATATTTCTCAGACTTGCATAATTTAAAGACAAAATGTTTGGTAACTGATTGAAACATGTGTTTCTTAGTTGCTACAATTCAAGAAAACACATTATTTTAAATCCTTGACAAGTCATTAAAGAGGATAATGATGATGATGACGATGATGATGATGATGATGATGATGATGATGAATGATTACAAGAGTCTTCATTTGTAAAGCTGCTTGAATCTCCGACATGCCTCTAAAATGTTCTCTCTGTGACCAAAGGCGCTAACACGAACAAACCCTTCACCACCTGGTCCAAACCCACTCCCTGGAGTTGTGACCACATGAGTCTTCTCCAGAATCTCAGCAAACACATCCCATGAGCTCTGCTTCGGGAAGTGAACCCACACATACGGCGCGTTCTTCCCTCCATACACATCATACCCGAGAGAAGTGAATGTGTCGATGATTATGTTTGTGTTTTCCTTGTAAAAACCAATCACCTTGTGCATTGCCTGCAAAGTTTCAAAGACACACAAAAATCACCACTCCATGTATATTATCTTGTGGGAAACTGAGTTAAGTTTCGAGATCAATCTTTAGCTAATAAGCTAACCTCAAGTCCTTCTGGAGTAAGGCAAGCAAGAGCACCAGCTTGAGAGAGATTAGAGGCACCATTGAAGCAAGTGCAGACAATTCTATTGAAGTCCTTTGCAACTGGGAAGCCGTCTGAATAACGCAGCTGTTTCGGAATGACGGTCCAACCGAGTCTAACTCCAGTGAAACCGGCATATTTGCTGAATGAAGCCGTCTCCAGAGCGACCTGTTAAGAAAGTTGTTAAGAAAACGGACTTTGTAGAAAGCTCTAGATCAATCATTTCTATTACCTCCTCTGCTCCAGGGATTTCGAAAATGGAGCGTGGATTGTCATCAGACATGTACATTGCGTAGGCAGAATCATACACTATTATCGATCCGTTCTTCTTTGCAAACTCAACTAACTGCTTCAGCTGCTCTCTCGTAGCAGCCGCACCGGTAGGGTTATTTGGAGAGCAGAAGAAAATGATATCAGTCCTGCCAACGGTGGACAAGTCTGGAAAGAAGCCATTCTCTGGAGTGCATTTCATGTACTCAATGTTTCCATACTTCTGCACATCAGTGTTGAATTGCCCGGTCTGGCCCATAATAACACTGGAATCGACATAAGCCTAAGTACCAAAAACAAAAAACGATAAATCACAGTTGAGTTGAAACGAAGCAAAAGTAGACAAGACAATAAATGCACTTTGGTCTCGTATCTGTTCAATTACCGGGTATGAAGGATCCTGAACAGCAACGGTAACGTTGGAACCAAACATAACCTGCAAGAAGTGGAATCAAGAAACAACTGCTCAGTTTTCATAATCGTGTATCACTTTAAGGATGAACAGGCAGACGTAATACAAACCTGGAGACGAGAGATATCACACTTAGCACCATCAGAAACAAAAATGTCATCCTCCCCTATGCCAAGGCCGCTGTAGAATCCATTAGCAATAGCAGCTCTCAGTGGCTGTTCAAATGTGTGAAAATCAAGGTTTAGAATTATGATACAAACATGAAACAAGTCTAACTAAATCCATATTCTCTTGAATTCAGCAGCAGTTGAGGACTATCCACAGTAAAATTATAAAATGACTTGCAAAAGCACATAATAATGAAACAATAAGAAGATTTTGCATTAAGGTGGCAATGAAGCGTGCACTGACCTTTGCACCTTGTTCAGCACCATAACCACTGTATCCCTCTATTGTGGACAACTCATGAGCTTTCTGCCAGAGAAATAAAAAGATAATTAATCTCTAGGAATTACATGCTTTCTTGAATATATAAGTTAAGATAAGGATGTACCTTTGCCATTGCAGAAGTGATGACTTCTGGAATAGGCTCAGTGGTATCACCGATTCCAAGACTAATAATCTGTGCGTCAGGGTATTTCAGCAAGTGTGCAGACCTTCTTCTTGCAATCTGTTTGCATTTGGCAAAAGCAAGACTTATTGATTCATATTTCAGATCACTGCAAGCTTTCAAAAATGTTTTTACTTTGTACCAATTACAAACCTCAGGGAATAGGTATCCAGCCTGAAGTTTTGACATGTTTGAATTCCGTGACACATTTGTCTTATACTCTACATACAGAACACAAAATATTGTCAAGCAATATATCATTAGCAAATTAAATATCTCACTAATCATTACAGCAAAAAAAAAAAAGGACTCTGTTTTGAAAGAACTACCGATCTTATCTTGCGGTGTTGCAACGCATTTGCACGTATTGACCCGTTTTGGCATGGGTAAGCAACCATTTCGAGCTCTGAAGCACAAAAAGCAGAAACAAGAGAGCAATCATCATTATCAAATGCAGTGTCCTATGTTGAAAGTTGAAACAATATCACTCAACATTGACTTCACAATCATTTTCGTTACCATTCCAATTTAACAAAACCAGAGGGTAAAAGACAAATCATTTTTATCGAAGTATGACTTCCAAGTCATTTCATCCTTCTAAACAGAGAGTACGGGGGGAAAATTGACAAACCTGAGATTGAAATTTGAAGGGGCTAAGAAAGTGGATGAGGAAGAAGAGATCATCGAAGAAGTTAATTGATGGGTCAACGACATTTTCCCGCTTCGCTCAATAATTTCACCGGAGAAAAATGGAGGAAATGAGGCAGGCAGTGACACTACAAACGTGTTCTGGGTTTTAGTAAGACAATCTAGGGTTCTTCTTCGGTTTGGTACGAGGGGAAAGCAACCCGGTTTCGGTTCCGGTTTACTATAATTTTTTTGGTTATTCAGTTGATCTTTAAATTCAGTTGAAACAAAAAAACCTCTCTCTCTCTCTCCTCTGTTCGACAATTTTGCTCTGCGCCTGCTGGGAAACGCCGAGGAATCGCACGATTCTGTGAGCCTTTGATAGCTGCGTTAATTCAATTTACTGGTAAATGATCTCCTCCTCGATCACAATGCTAGAGCAATTGGGTTCCTCAAAATACCCTTTTTTGTTGACCTTTGATATGTTTATTCGTCTTCGTCTTCTTATCATTGATTTCGAGTCAAAAGAACATAGCTTTAGCGGAATTACTAATCTTTGGGATTCAAGGTTGTCGAAAGCCTTATGCTTTCATAGTCGAATCAGGTTAAAAAAATGCGTGCTTTAGATAATTCTGTTATGTTATTCCATCTTTGACCCAGATTGAATTGGCTAGAAGAAACCACAAACGTTTTTGTTGCTCACTTCTCTTGATTTGGAGAATTAAGGTCTGAAATTTATCGTTTGCCTTGGGTTTTGTTCCTTTTCTAACAGTTGCTTTCTGTGGAATTAGATGGATCTGGAGACTGAAAATCGAATAGCTTCGATTCTTCTAAGAGAAGCAGCAGAATTGAGAAAACAAGCTGAAAAAGAAGGAATTCGAGCATATCTTGAAAAGCCTAATGTAAGGCATCGACCTAACTCGAGATTTCTCACTGCTACTGTTCTTGGCGTGCAGCAAGGTATCATAAACTCAAGATTTCTCAAAGGCTATTTCAAACGTGTTTTGAGATTCCAATTTTAACATTACAATTCAAATTTGCTTACTTTTCGTCTCTTATACGTTCCTTCTTTGCGTCGTACAGCAAACAAAGCTATAGAAACCAGTGAGATGTGGAAGCTTCGAAGTACAGAGATTGAGTTTGACGAGAGGCTCAAAAGAAAGTCACGAGAAGAGAGCAGTAGTGGCCAGAGTGAGCAGAACAATAGGAGGAGTTTTGTTAGGAGATGCACTTCAGCTGATGAGAATGTTACTCGTTCTTCATCATCATCATCAAGCCAGAGCAGATATAAAAGACTGCAACCTGAAGATGATGAGGAAGGCTTAGGAGATGTCGAGATTGAGACTTTTCTCCAATCAAGGTATTTACTTTATACTCAATCTAGATAGCAGATTCAATGAAACGAATTGAGAATCAGCTTTTTGTTGTTTAAACTTGAGATAGGGTCAAGCGTGGAAGAGGCTCTGTTGGTCCTAGGATGATGGATGACACATTCCCTTGTCGTCCTGAGACGGAGCTGTCAAGAACTTCTGATAAAGGAGATCGGAAGTTAGTGATTCAGCCGGAGAGATCGCCTTTATTGAGACGCGAGAAGGATTATTCTTCTTCTTCTTCCGAGGAGGAGGTTCATGGGCGTAGTCAGAGGAAAAGAAAGGAGCATAAGAAGAAAAAACACAAGTCGAAAGAGAAGAAAAGGGACAGGAAGAAGAGAAAACATCGTAGGGACTAGAATCTTCTTCTCTGGACTAAAGCAACTGTATTTCCTTTTACACTTGGAATGATGTTTGTTTGAGTACATTGATCATTTTTTCATATTTGTAAACAAAAATTGATGATCATATAGAGAAACTTGCATAGTACGAAGCACACCTTATATCATGAAGAGAACCTTTAAATAGTACGAAGCACATAAAAATTCGGTAGCTCAGTCACAAGTCAAAAGAAAATGAAAAAAGGATAGGGACAAGATAAGTGTTGAAAGACGTGGCAGGGCCTAGTTCTCATTCACTGGACTAAAGCTATGGCGTTTACAACGACAATGGTGTTGTGAGCATATGGCTATATTGATGGCTGAAAACAGAGACAAGGTCATGGCACTGTCAGGAATCTTCAAAATGGTGATCCGTTTCGTCAAAGATCTCCTCCTGTAACCACAAAACAAAAACAAAAAAGTCCAGTGAAAAAAGGATGTTTTAACTTCTGATTTGGTAAATTGTAGGAACATATCCTTACCTGCAGAAGTTCTTCAATAATATCCTCCATTGTAATGATTCCAACAGCTTCTTCTTCCTCAGCTAGTTTGGGCAGCGGATTGCCATCTAACTGCAGGATGTCTGCATCGTTGTCCTTTGACCACTTCTTGGTCTTATTTCTCTTAAACGAACTTGCTCTATTTGGAAAGCTCTTCCACTTTTGAAGCGATCTCTTTGTCCTCAGCATTCTCTCATGAGGAGTTCCCACACCATCCACATCAACTTGGACTTCCTTAACACTCTCTATGAGACACCAAGGCAAAGATTCTCTCAAACTTGAAACTCGGTAAAACCATGTCATTTAAACTAATGAAAAAAAAAAGCAGATTACCTTCTTTAGCAACTTTACTAGGTAATGGGTGGATTTTGTCGCACTGCCTCACAACAACAGCCATGTGGCTGAGTCCTTTCTGGAACTCATTCAATATGTCATATAAAGGCAAGGTTTCTGGAACTCTAAAACAAAAGCAAAGACATCAGCCTTTGAAACATATTCAGTGGATTTCATTGCTTAGATTCAGATATTTCACCTTGGAATCCTTCTTATTGTGACATTCTTGACTGGTATTTCTTCATCTGGGTTGATAGTCAGTAAGTTCTTTACCTGAAAGATATGAAATATGAATATGGTTAAAAGCAGATACTGGCCAATAAAGAAAAACATTATAGAGGAAGTATGCATGAGACTGAGTTTTACCAGAACAAGGCCGATGATGTTAGTAGGCTGCTCATAATATACTGGAACTCTGCTATGCCCTTTCTCAAGAATCAAGTTCATCAAATCTCTATATCATCAAAGGAACAAAGAAAAAAGCTTTAGTATGAGAAGAATAAAGACTCCAAGGCAAGTGTGTTTCTGATATGATAGTTCTCTGAGGAATCACAAGACAAAAACCTGTCTAGTTTGGCATTGATATCAATCACAAAGATATCAGATATTGGCGTCATAGCATCCTTGACCATTTTGTCAGAGAGTTCAAGAGCTCCCGCAATGATTGTAGTCTCGTCGTGAGTCAACTCTCCGCCCTTTCCAGCCTGAAAGAAAAAACATAAAACTAAACAACATGACATAGAAGAGAGAGATACAAAAACTTGTCATCTTGAAGATTGGGGATCAAAATCGAATCCACACCTCATTTCCATGAAAATCAACAAGTGTTTTCAGCTCAGCTCTTCGGAAAAGCGCTGCACGACGATGCCCCAATAGAAAGTCTAGCAGCTGGATCATTCAAAGTGCCCAAAAAAATGTATTAAAACGAGAAAATGTTCAAGAGATTGGTTAAATGTATTTTTACCTTGCTGATAGGCCATGCAACTGGTAAGCAAACAAAGACTAGGACACGGACAAACGGAGCCACTGTTGCACCAATGGCCAAACCATAACGTGAACAAATGGACTGAGGTATAATCTGCAGTTGCAGTAAAGCCAAACCAATCAATGTTGATACTATCTTGATTGAAAATGCTCAGAAACTGTTATCCTTGTTGAATAGTGTTACTAAGAAAGACTAATCTTACCTCACCAAAGAGAAGAATCAATGTAACTGAGATCAAAATAGCACCCCATGCCGTGGTAAGTCCATCAAGAAATATAGGAAGCGTCTGAAAAGACAAGCCATTTACTAACATCAAACATTTTCGACACCTATATAAAATAATCACAATGAGCTAAGTGGTAAAGAAGTTTATAACATTACCTCCATAGCAGCTGCGTTGCATATAAGTAAAGTGACAAGCAACAGATGCTGATTCTTTACCACTGGCAATATCTTTGCTGCACCAAACAAAAAAAAAAAAAACACTTCTCCATCATTATCAGAGAGAGTTCTTAAAAGACATGACAACAGCCGAATCATTAATCGTAATTCCGTGACAGCGTTTATGTCATTTGAAAAGTAAGAATAACGTCACAGTCGCTAATGTTTAAACTCACACGCTGAAATTGAATATTACAGAAACCAAACTCGTCCCAATTTTGGCAGATGCGTTTGCAAGTAAAAACAATTCGAATACGAAACATCGGAAACAAAAAGACTCTCGCGACATATAGCTACGCATTTCTAAGCCAATCGGAATCATCCGATGGTGAAAGAATCAAACTTTACTTAGCGAAATAATCGGGAAAAGTAGAAGCACGAGTAAAACGAATCGAATCCTGGGCAAAATGGGAACTTTAAAAATAGAAATGAAAAAAAGAGAGAGAAGAAGAAGAAAGTTTACCAGCATAAGTGCGATATTGGGGAGTGCCGGATTTGGCGAGAACCTCAAGATCAACGAGACTCATAGACATAAGACCCAATGTCAAACCAGACATGAGCCCAGCGAACAGCACGAGAAACACAATCACAGCTATATGTATGAAGAAAGGAGGTTCACAACATTTATACTCAATCGTCATCGAAACCCCCTTCTTACACTCCTCAAAAGCTCAAGAAATCAGAGAAAAACACTTAGAACCCTAGCTCACTCAGTGACTTGACATCTTCTTCACTCACCTTCTCCAAAAGTAACTAACTTTATAGGGGAAGAGACTGAAAACAGAGCAAGAACTCAATTCACAGCTGCTAAAATCGAAATCAACCACAGAGAGGCCTAAAGTGAAGCTGAGAAAGCGGTATCTGATTAAAGTAACTTTGTGAGAGAACTTTGCAGAGAAAGAGAAGCGAAATGTTGGAGAGATGATAAAACCAAAAAGAGCTCATGCGGTGGAGATCCTCTGGATATATAGGGCCCGGCGATTAGATATATAATGACAATAATACCCTTGTATCTGAGAGCGACGTACGTGTGGTGGGGAAGGGTGTTTTAATAATTTGATATGTAGAGTCCATTTTGTTACTGATGACGCGGCAATTAGCTGGTTTTCCCGCTATACGTAGAGAATTTTAATCCGATACGGTTTCTCGCAAGAACACTTTTTGTGTGTCGTAAAACTGAAAATTGTTCCTAGGCTTCGTGAAGTTTTTTTCCCTTCGTTTTTTGTTTTTTTCCCTCAATTTGACTTGATAAATTACCTTTTTAATGTGATTATGGTTTATGCAGTTCTCTTATACTAGTACTCATCTAAAGTGATACGTATAACCACTATTACAAGAAAGATCTCATTATTAGCAACTTTTTAGGTCGGCGAATCCTTTTACTTTAGTGAGCAATATCATACTCAATATAATATTTGTTTTTGTAGTTCTCCATACATTTTTTTTGTTGTTTACTGTTTTCCTTTGTGGCCGTGCATTTTCTTTAACAATTTCACAATATTGTATGAGAAACCAATTAAAAAATTACATATTTTTAAGGCAAAATATGTTTACGTGCACAAAAGAGAATGTGTTAGAAGTTTTTTTTTCTTTTCTCATGAACACGTCGTGGATATCGAAGCTAGTCTTCTGCTTTTCTTCTTCTGTCTCTTCTTTTCTTAGTTTGGTTGTTTCACTATTCTCATCAAACTTCTTTTCTTTTAACATCTTCTCATCAAACTTGATATTGGATTAAGTGTATGTTTTCTATCTTTTTCAGTTATTCACTATATGATTTGTGGATCATAACTTTGTAATCGTTTTTAAACAGAATAATTAACAAACAAAATAAAAGTTGCTGCGGGTTTTTTACCAGTTAATTACTGTGACTTTTACCCCTTTTTAAGATTAAACCTATATTTTAATAAGCATTATCGCCATGCATTCACCGCGACCTAGTAAGGTCATAGTAATTAACTAGCATAAAACATAGAAATTATCCAGAGGATAAAAACAAGGAATGTAAGTGTATTCTAATGTTTTGGTGCTTCAAAGTCTTTATTGGATAACAATAAACAACATATATGGAAAGATTTGAAGAAATTGCTCGTATTGTTAATAATTTATTGATTGTTTCAGTCAAATCCTTGTTTTAACTTTACTTACGAAGAGACAATTCCAAGGTTATCTGACCCCTTCAAGTAACTGACTCGGTAAAACAGATTACATGCAAGCAAATAAAAATTACTACAAGTCATGTATTCGCGCGTTGGCCAACAAAATATCTAGCAACGGAAACTCTATATATATCCTCGTTTCTAACCCAAAGCTAAAACGCACAACACATAGTAAAAGAGTTCATATATAGACAACTACGGGGGAAAATGAAGATGTTTAACTCTTCTCAAACCCTAATATTCGTGGTTATAGCTCTCGTCCTAGCTTTTGCAGTTCCTCTGAAAGCCCAAGACCGGCCACAAGACTACCTCGCTGTACACAACCGTGCTCGAGCCAGAGTTGGTGTCCGTCCTATCAAATGGCATGCGGACGTGGCGGCATACGCCAGACAATATGCTCGGCGAAGGCGTGGGGACTGTCGTCTCGTTCACTCAGACGGGCGTTACGGTGAAAACTTGGCAGGGAGCACTGGTGACTTGTCCGGAGCTGCCGCAGTGAGATTGTGGGTCAGCGAGAGGTCTGACTACTTCTATGATTCCAACACGTGTCGCTCAGGAAAAGCATGTGGTCACTATACTCAAGTTGTGTGGAGAAACTCGGAGTGGGTTGGGTGTGCAAAAGTCAGGTGTAACAATGGTGGAACCTTCATCATTTGCAGTTATTCTCGTCCTGGTAATGTTAGGGGCCGTAAGCCTTACTAAGTATATGTACGCAGACGAATAAAACTTGTCCATTATAAAGGACGTGTGTGTTTCTATAATTTCAATAAATGATCATCATCTATCAGGATATGGTGATGATTCCTATGTGTGTATGTTTTGTAAACATATGTTTCTTTTTTTTCTTATAAGATAACGTGATGGAGTATTTGATATAAATGGATGTTTTATTGTTTTAGTAATACGTATAAATAAATAACTAAATGAATTGCGTGCGTAGCTGCAAACATGGCCGATCATGCATTGCGAGTTACGAATATTTGAAATTGCATGTAGGAATAGTTCCCATATATAATTAACTTTCACTTTTGATTTTGTTTCCGTTGATGAATCACACGTGCACCTCTCTACAAGGAAAATACAGTAATACACTCGGTTTCTTTAAGTAGTAATTTCAGATTTACATTAATAGTCAATTAGCTTAAACTATAATAATAAATTATAAATTAACAGACTGTTTGAAACATTTGTTGATACTAAATGGCCATCTTGTTAAATAAAAGCCATCATCACAAATACAGTAGATTTTAAAATATTCGCGATGGCTTTGGCCATCCTAGATCGGAATACACAAAAGTCAGAGATGTGAAACTCCAACTGCTATGCTCTAATTTAAGCGTTCCCTCATTTCTCCTAATTATTAATTTAAAAACAAATTGAATGATGAAACATATTACAGTATAAACTCTATAAATTAATAATGTCGGACATAACATATTTTATTAATTTAATGAAATATTAATTTATCGAAAGATTATTGGATCAAAAACTTAAGTTGGGACCATACAATTTTATTGATTTACTGAGTTATTAATTTATCAAGTATTAATTTATAGAGTTTCTACTGTACTGTAGAATACTATGCAGAATGTGTGAATGATGATTCTTATTGATTATACAGAGCATGACGAATCCTAAGAGTAATTACAGAGATATCGATCCTAGAGTTAATACACAGATATTGGAATAGCGTAATTACAGGAAGAGCTCAATCAAGGTAATCAGAATTATCTTCTTTCCATATCCTCAATAATTACTTGCCCATGTATGTAATCATTATGACGCTTCTCAGGGATTTAACGAGAATAATTTTAACTTACTCAACTGGCCAACAATTTTAGACCAAAGACGCTTACTTTTCTAATTGTTAGTTTGTAAATTATTTTAATTTTTGTGGTAAACCAATTAACAATATAAAACTTACAAGTGCATATTTTGGAACTATATATAAATAAATAAAAAACGTTCAACAAGTATCCATGCCAAGTTCTATATAATTTGGCCTCAATCTTCATTTCTAAACCCACAAAAACTTAAAAGCTCTAAACGTCAAAAAACAAAAAAGATGAAAATCTTTAACCCATCTCAGAACCTAATCTTAGCCACGACCATTATCCTAGTTTTTATTGTTCCCCTAAGAGCCCAAGACAGGCCACAAGACTTTTTGGCAGCTCACAACCAAGCACGAGCCGAGGTTGGAGTGGATCCCTTAAGGTGGGACGACCGGGTGGCTGCTTATGCTCGCGACTACGCGAACCAGCGTAAAGCTGACTGCGCTCTGGAACACTCGAGCGGGCAATATGGAGAGAACATCGCTTGGAGCAGCGGTCGCATGTCAGGCGTTGAAGCGGTTAACATGTGGGTGAAAGAACAGGATGACTACGATTATGATTCCAACACATGCGCTTGGGACAAAGTGTGTGGCCACTATACTCAGGTTGTGTGGAGAAACTCGGTGAAGCTGGGATGTGCAAAAGTGAGATGTAACAATGGTCAAACCTTTATTACTTGCAACTATGATCCTCCTGGTAACTGGAATGGCGAGTGGCCTTACTAAAACCAAACAAAAAAAAACTCGTTTGTATGTTTCAAAGTTTCTGTCATATATACCACTTATGTTTTCTGTTTCTATAGTTGTTCAGTCATACCAATCTTCTATCGCCAGCTAATAATGATTGGTTTGTCCGGTACTGTCGGTTCTCTTTTGTACCATATAGAAATATGTTGATTTTGTAATGGAATAAGAAAAAGGCAATGCTACGGCTTGCACTTGCTTTGTTTTACTACATGAATTCTCCTCTCTTTTGTTTTTTGCTTATGAACAACGTATTTCAGTCTTTTTTTCTAATATATAGATCTCTTGTAACTACGAATTAAAATGTGAAAAGACATTTTAATCTGTTGCGTTTTACGTTTCCATATTAAAAAAAATATATATATATATATATATATATATATTTTTTCCTGAAATATACCAAATATTTTAAGAAAGTATTATAAACATACAATTAAAAATTATATTAACTTTTAAGAGGGAAAATCCCATAAAAATACTTACTATTTATAGTTAAATCCAAAAAATACAAAATCATCAGAAAACAAATGCTAAATTATTTAAAGGCTAGAATAACTGAACCCTTTACTTTTCATCTCCATATGGATATACACTCTTCCAATGATTATTAGAGAAACAATAGTCTTGCATGCGTGGTTTTAATTGATAGTTTATCGAAGTCATATCAAAGTGATTTGTAAACTCCTTGTGGGTTAGGTGAGTCTCTTCTCGTACCCACAAATATAAGGTAGAAAGCCGAATCGCTTCCGGGAATAGAAATTCATTGGTAGCTAACTAACTATATTATATAGTCAGGTAAGAAAAATATGTTCAGTACAGTTTTCTCTTTTTTTGTTTGATAAAGAGCTATCTGATATTGTCTTCCCACTCCTCTCAGAGAATATAGTATAGTGGTTAGAAGATGACTTCAATTATTCGGAAGATAAACTATAGATAAATAATGTGAATTCTAGATAACACTACACGGAAGGACTTTGATTTGCATTAAATAATATTTTTTTTACTGACATCGTCTGAAATGGCACGTCACCTGGCTGCTTTGGTAATGAGGCTATGCATTATAATTCGTATACTATAATATTTAAATATGAACGAACACTTCATTGTGATTCATCAGTTATTAGAGAATATGCCAATGGGGTTGGAATATAAGACTTAAGAGAATAGCCCAACGAATTTTAAACCTTTAGCTGAATTGTTTAAGCCGTTTCCCAATCAGTCGTTTTTGTTCAACTACTGATTAGGACTTATTTTGAACTCACGACTTAGTTTTTCCATAGCGATAAGGTATATAACTAAGGATCGTTGTGCACTTGTGCGGTTAGATTGACATATCAATTTAGGAGGTGAGCTTTAGCTGTGTCTTTGGCTCTGGTCGAACCGAAAGATTCTTATTAAAATGGAAAGTGTCTTTGGCTCTGGTCGAGTACCGAAAGTGTCTTATTAAAATGGAAATTTTCGAAGTTTAGGATGTTGGCTTTTCAATCACAGAACTCTCCTTTCATGTAGTTCTGCATTCTTTATCTTCTTGATAATTTATAGACTTCGTCACTTCGAATGACTAGGTTATCTATAGTCGTCCATTACCGACCATTTTTAATCTTTTCTGTCTTTAATCGTAGCATTATTTATAATCACAGCCAAAGCCGATAATTTTAAAGATATCATTCCATAATCCATAGCCGTCCGAGATACCATGATCAGTATATCAGCTCTATAAACATTCCACCTTTTTGCACACCTAGCTACAAAACCCTAACAACGTGCGAACATCATTTCACAAATGTTTGAAAATAATGTATAGTCAATTTACCTGCAAACGTGAGACCAACTAGGCTATAAAGTATAATTATCATACATGTAATACACAAGTATCTTAAACTTTGTATAAGTATCCATCAAGAACACACGAAACTCATATCACATAATTGTTCAATCCATTTACAAGGCAGACAAAAACAAAAACTTCATTAAAATGTTTCAAAAGGTTTTTATAGAAACTTTGGTTCTCTTCCTTCTCATCAGTTGCTTGACCCAAATCAATGTGTCCGCACAATACTCTCAATATCAGCAGTCCCATGATTCTCCTGATAGCTACCTCAGACCACACAATGCAGCCCGAGCTGCGGTCAAAATCAAGCCTCTTAGATGGGACTCTGGTATAGCCAATGTGGCTCAGGATTACGCAAACCAACTAGCGGCCGGGTCATGCAGTCTCGAACACTCCTCTGGACCATATGGAGAGAACCTTGCGTTGGGCAGTGGAGACATGTCGGCCGCTCAGGCGGTTTCGATGTGGATAAATGAGAAGTCGGATTATGATTATTACTCAAACTCGTGCCATGGTTCCGCGTGTGGACACTACACGCAGGTCGTATGGCGTGGGTCAGCTCGACTCGGTTGTGGTAAGAGTACGTGTGGTAACGGTGCAAGTATTATTGTGTGTAACTATGACCCTGCAGGCAATTATATTGGGACTAAACCATATTGATTACAAATTCAATGGACGAATGAGTGTGTATAAATTGTTGTATTACTTTTCTTTCGTTATTTGAGAATTCAGTGCATGAGAAAAACATTCTTCATTTGTATAATATATGAAGGCATTAAAAAAAGTTAAAGCTGTATGAATAGCTAAATAAAAATGTTAAACGACTTTCCGTTTTATTGCATAATCGCAAATACGGGAGAAGGCAACCAATTTGTGTTCAAATACTCTCAAAAATCAAAATAAGAGTATCAAAATCAAGAGCATACCACACGTCCACAAAGTTAATAGATACTCTTATTTTGATTTTGAGTTTTTTTTTTTATTGAGCAAAGTGGGTGTTTCATTTTATAAAGTTCAAAGAAAAACTTACAATTGTGGAAACATAAAGGTGCTGTTTTATTTTCATTGTAACCTTTGTAAAATCCAAGAAATATAGTAATTGGTTGAAGATTTACTAAATCTGTTTACTTGGTCTCATTAATTGGAAAAAAATAAAAGGACCTCTCCAACAAAAAAAAAAAGAAAAGAAAAAAGACAAAGAAAAAGAGAAAAGAGCACAACATTAGACGATATACCAAATGTGTAGTTGCTCTCGTGGCTCGGCAAATATATTTCTTTAGACTAATGTGGTCTTGACCCCTTCTCTAGTAACTTTGACCACTTCCAGAATGAGTCATGATCAGACACTTGAGTTTTTAATGCAACAGCATTTTCTGACAAACCATCTTATTTAATTTAGTTTGAAATAATCACCTACTTCGGTTTGTAATTTCAAATTCAATTTTTTTTTTGTCGTAGGGGTTGAAACTTTTTGTATGAAACGTGATTTAACTGATTCAAAAGAAAAAGCATCAATGTTGTTTATCCCATTTTTTTTGTTTGGAAATATACTTTCTTGAATTATTTTCAAAAATTGGAGGTTGTGTTTACATAGAGTTAATTTCACCAATCAAATATGATTAGAATGATATTATTTTCTATTCTTATTAGTTTCATGATTAGAACGAGTTCTAAAAAATTGAAAAAAAATATAGATTGCTTAATTATTGCAACTAATATTCGATATTAAAAATTGACAATAATTGAAAATAATTCCCCAAAAATAATTAAAAAAGAGGAAATAGACAATAGTCATCGCTTCACCCTCTTTGCGTTGTCTGGGCCTTACCTCTGTCCTTCACACTCTTTCCTTCTTCAAAGATTTCCTCTCTGTAGATTTGACCCAAGCTCAAAGGCTTCTCTGTCTCTTCTCTCAGGTAACTCTCTTAGTTACTCTCTTCCTCACAGAACTCCAGTTTTCTGTTTCAGTTGTCCCCGAATCTGATTCTTTTCCTGCATTATTTTTTTGTGGGTTTTATGTTCTTGTTCTTGCTGTAAATTTTTTAGCTGTTTTCAAGAAATAGGTTCTTGATTTAACTCCTCCAGATCGAAGTTTTACTCCATGCCCCTTCTTCTTCTCTACTACAAATTGTTCTTCGTTTAAAATTGTCTACAAATTTTGGGGGTTTTTGGTTCTCAGTTTCCATTTGCTGATTGAGGTTTCAATCTGTGTGGTTTGGTTTAGTACTCTCTTGACTCTGTACTTACTTGCATCATGGTTGCAATTAATTTGATTTGTTTTCCCTTTTGCATGTCACAATCTTTTACTGTTCTTTTTGGTTTTAATTGAATTCCAAAATCAAAACTTGATTTTCAGCAAAATAATCAAAACTTGATTTTCAGCAAAATTACATATTTTGACTCAGCAGCTCTGTTCGTAGGTGATTGCTAGTCTTACTTTATGAAAGCTCTTTATTAATGGTCTCAGGTTAGAAAATCGGAGTATGGTATTTGTATTGCTGTGAGAAGACTGAAGAAAGGATAGTTTTGTTGAAAGATGAAGAAAGCATCAAGCAGAAGCCAAAGAGGAAGCAAAGGTATCAAAGGGAAGCATATCCTGCAGATATGTGTTCTTCTTGGAGTTTGCATCTGGTTAATCTATCAAGTCAAGTATTCTCATGACAAGAAGAAGGAGTTCTACGAGAAAGATGGCGATAAATCTACTGTGTTGTCATCAGAGAGCAAAGACGGATTGGTGAAGCTTGGGAGAAAAGATCTTCTTCCAGGTTACCACAACCAGAACGAGAAGGAGAAGCACGTGGAGGAAGATGACGATGAAGAAGAGAAAGAGAGCAAGAGTAAAGTAGAGAATGGTAATCATGAGGAGGAAGAGAAGGAAGAAGAAGAGGAAGCAGCTGAGGAGGATGAAGAAGAGAAGAATAAGCAAGGAGAGGAAGTACCTGAGGAGGATGAGGATGAAAACAAGCATGAAGAAGATGAGATTGATGAACAAGACCGAGTTAAAACTGGAGGAGATACTGATGAGAAGGGTGATGAGTTATTTGAAGAAGAGAAGGAAGGTGGATCAAACGAGAGAGATGAGAAAGAAAAAGATACTGTGGATGAAGCACGCGAGGAGCATTACAAGGCTGATGATGCGTCCAGTGCAGTGTCACACGAGGCTCGAGTACTCAAGACTGAGAAGTTGAAAGAAAGTCCTGAAACAGCTCAGGAGAACAATGCCAATGCCACTGCAAGAGAGGTAGAGGCTCAGAAGGAGCCTGTCTTGAAGTCAGGAGAAGCTGAAAGCGGCGATTCTGTGGAGAAAGCAACCAAAGACAGCGAACCATCCATTTCCGAAACAAAAAGCGCGGTAACTGAGTCCACAGGTGAAACAGTTCATGGCAATTCGACAGAAGCAATTCTTGAAGCTTCAGGGTTTTTGAAGAATGAAACAGAAATCATGCAAGAACGCAGTCAAGAAGATGGTACACCTGAGCTACAGACTGTCTCTAAACTTGAGCAAACCCTTAATGGTTCTGATCCCAACATTACCAACAAAGATTATGAGTTCAAGAACTCAACTTCGGAGACTTCTGTTATTGAGAATATCTCAGGCTTGAACACAACTGAGGTGAATGAGAATTCAAGGTCTGAAGGTGATGATGAAATAGGTGAAAAGGAAAGTGCAAACCTTTTTTCCGCAGAGCAAATGGAGGACACGGATGATACTCCAGAAACCACAATATTGCAAGAGGAGAGAGAAGCTCTCACTGATCCACAGACTCTGCCGGATATAAGAATAGAAGGGAATGAAGAAGATGAAGAAGAAGCGATGGCAGCAGAGTGAAAGAAGCCCTCCAATGGAGAAAGAGAAGGATAAGTTAATGTGAATGTTTTCTTATGGGTTTTCCTGCTTTTGAAAGCTAAAAACAATCAGTGTCTGTCTCTCTGTTACTTTAGTTTCCAAAACTGTATATTCATCTTCAACTTTGGCTACGTATTTTCTTTCGCCTTGTCTTGAGGAAACTTAAGTTAAATACCAACAGTAACAGTAGAGGTACAGCTCAGCAATTAGTTGATAATTCTTTATCTGACCAGGACTTTCATGTTCGTTATAGATACATTGGGAATTATCAACTAGAAAATTGCACTTGTGGGTAAATACTTTTATGTTTTATAATCACTTCTGCAAATATCGTTTCAGCAAAACATCATTCCGACATTTCTACTTAAATCTCTTCTTGAAGCACCAAAGAGAACATGATGTTTGTTCTGAGAGCTACTATTTGGTGCGAATGGAGAGATCTTCAAGCTGCTTTGGATCGACTTCCGAGGGAGTTCTGGTTAGTGCACATTGCGCCGTAGTTGTCTTTGGGAAAGCTATTACATCCCTTATGGAACTCGCACCTCCCAGCATCATCACCATCCTATCCACTCCATAAGCAATTCCACCTGCAATTTCATATCAAATGATAATGTTTTATCAACCATGACCGATCTTGTTCAGCATCATCATCACAAGAGTAATAAGAGTAACATCAAAATATTGACTAAGTGACAAGAAATTTACATACCATGAGGAGGAGCACCCATGTCAAGAGCCTCCAGAAGATAGCCAAACTTTGCTTCAGCCTGTTTGTAGAATCAAAAGTGAGATAAAGACTTATATGTAAATATCAAAGTAATCCGTTTAAAATGAATAAAAAGAAAGTGATTCTCTCACCTCTTCAGCTGAGATGCCAATGATCTCCAAAACCTTTTCTTGGACGTCTCGTTTATATATCCTTAAACTTCCTCCACCAATCTGGTATACATCAAGACAGTTTATCAAAACATCTCCCAAACCATTGTTCCAGAAAAAGCAAACGGCCAAGCTGTTTTGTTTACCTCGACCCCATTATAGACCATGTCATAGGCGAGGGCTCGTGCAGAAGGTAAGTCATCTATATCTTCAGGCCTAGGAGCTGTGAATGGATGATGTAATGCCTACAGAGAAAGGCATTTCATATTAGCACACAACAAAATTTGGCCATTAATCTCATCTCACGCAAGGAATCAAATTATGAAGCGACGGACCTCAAGTCTCTGCTCTGCTTCATTCCACTCAAACATTGGGAAATCTGTTACCCACAGAATGGAGTGCTTGGACTATATAATAAAATAAAAATGGCATAAATCTGATGAACTGTTATCAAGTGGGAATAACAAGTCACTGGCCAATGAAGAAACTTACATGGTCAATCAGATCCATGTCATGGGCTACAAAGAGTCTTAACCTGTCTAGCGTTTTGTTAACAGAAGTAACAGGACCCACTCCAAATAATATAAGATCACCAGGCTCTGCTCCACATTGTCTCACCAAGTTTGTCTTACCCTTCGAATCTAAACTAGAAACTAATGCTGCAATTCCCTCGACCTCACCTGCATCACAAGTTTAGACCTCGTCAGGCTAAATGTACAAAGTATAGTCATAGGACAATGATTAGTTAAGAAAGACAAAGAGAAAGCAGTACGCATGATTTATCTGTTTACCATTATCCAAGACCTTCAAGAAAGGCAGACCCTTTGCTCCGGATTTCATTGCTTCACTGTTAATGTCTCCTTTTTTGAGAGCTGAGTTTGAATACTTTTTAGCACCCAGAGGCACACACAATGCCTTAATGATACCACCACTTTCAAGGGCCTCCGTAAAAACCCTGAAGGATGATTCTGTGAAAACATTTGACACCTGCAGTTTCAAAAACTTGGGATTTAAACTTTGAGATAGACTTCTAAGCTCCTGTACAAAATTGGGAAACAGCTCTAAAACGCACTTCCTGGTTTAAGGCATAACCAAGCCTAAGTAAAACAAAAGTAGGCAAAAAGACATATATCTACTTCTTTGTAACATTAACTAAATAACCAAGAGGCAGATTATATTACGTCTTTCAACTCAAGATCAAATCTTGTATCTGGTCTATCTGAGCCATATCGGTCCATTGCATCAGCATACGTCAGCCTTGGGAATGGATCAGGTAGCTGGATACCTTTGATCTCTGAAAAGACCTGCACAAAAAGGTCGAGAAAATTATAAATGCTGAAAGAGCATCAAACTAAGACTAAAGTGAAGAGATCCATATAGAAAATGAGGTTCAGAACTTCAGGACATGTAGGAATTACAAGAAACACATCACGAAGCAACAACTGGACAACATTGAGCTTGTCACAGAATAGATAAAGTCATACAGAAATAGCTCAGTCGAACCCTAACCTTACGGATAAGATCTTCATTCAGACTCAGCATGTCCTCCATAGGCATGAACGCCATTTCCATATCAAGCTGAGTGAATTCAGGCTGCCTATCAGCTCTTAAATCTTCATCTCTAAAACATCTAATAATATGGCAATAAAAAGCAAGAGAGAGAAAAAATCATTTTCATCAAGAGTCCTATTAATGAAGGTGATAAAGCCACTAATGTCAGGGAGTCTTATGCGGAACCAAGAGACAAAGATCATATGCATACCTTGCTATCTGGTAATATTTGTCAAAACCGGAGACCATTAACATTTGTTTGAAGAGCTGCGGACTTTGTGGCAAAGCATAGAATGTTCCTGACTTCGAAAGAGACATTTGACAGAATCAGATCTACAAACTATGATGAAACCCTATACTTGAGCCGAGATTGATTCTGTAACAGGAACTAAATCAAGACAAAAAGAAGTAAATGCACCTGAATCCTCGACGGAACCAGATAATCTCGCGCGCCTTCTGGAGTAGACTTAGAGAGTATTGGAGTTTCAATCTAACACATACAACAAACCAAGATGCAAAAGCGTGTTAAGACCCACAGCTGAAAATATACAAAAGAAAACTTTACAGAGCCTCTTTCAAATAGAGAGAGAATCACCTCAATAAATCCATGGATGTCTTCTAGATACCTCCTAATAAGCTTCACCACATTATGGCGAAGAACGATATTATTCTTCATCTGCTGACGGCGTAGGTCAAGACACCGGAATCTAACACCATACAAACAAAAAGCCAAAGCATCAGTAAACATCTAGAGATTCAGCACGAAAAAGACGAACCATCAAAGATAAGATCATACAGCTAATATTTCACCTTAAGCGGATTTCTTCTTTGATTGAATCTTTTGTCTCGTCTGAAGTAGTAACTAGGAAGGGAAGCTTTGACCTCACAGGATTCAGTATTTCAACGTGCTCTGCAACTACCTAGTGCCAACATACTAATCCGCATCAACTTTCGGAGAAACTCGAAACATATAAAAACGCAGCTAAGTGCTGATTGAGAAGAGAAGTCATACATACCTCAACGAATCCAGTTTTCATTTTCTTGTTGATGGACTCATTTGGCCTACTACGAACAGTACCTTCCACCGAAACAACGTACTCAAGCCTCATGTCATTGATCAAGCCATGTGCCTCAGGAAACTCATCCGGAAGCGTCCTAACCTAACATTACAAAAATTGTCAAACATAAACGAAGCATTCAGTCTCCAAATATGCATATCTTCGCGTCACACAAACAGAGTAAAAGTGCTGAAATAGATCCGAATCAAGGCTAAGGAATCAACACAGCTATAAAAACAAGTCAAATCAAGGAAGGGATTGAATCCAACACTACTTAATATTCAATACGAATCGTGCAATTGTTGAGAAGAAACTTCTAAATGCCAATCTACTGTTACCTAATACTTAACGGTTAGTGCAAAGTCGAAAACTTTGGGTGAAATAAGAAACCTGGACAATGCCGGTATGATCTCTGAGATTAAGGAAAGTGAGGCCTCCATGGACTCGGTGAAGAGCGACCCAACCGCAAAGGTGGACCCTTTTACAAACATCGTCGACTGATAACTCGCCGCATAGCTCTGTGCGCGATACCCATCGAAGAACCGAAGGAGAAGAAGGAAGCGGCTTCACAACGACGTCGCCGGAGGCAGCTGCGGCAGTGGAGCTGCAGAAGGTTCTTCGGATTCCGGGAAGTGGGTTTCTCCGTTTAGGTAGGAAGAATAAAACGGCGGCGTTTGAGGTGGATATAGCGGTGGCGGAGAGGAAACGAGAAAACGAAGCAGGTCGAAGAGGCAAAGTTCGCCGGAGGAGAGACATTGTTGGGACAAGAATAGCAAAAGGGAGGAGAAAGAAAGGTTTAAGGATAAATTGATCGAACCAGTCTCTTCACTTTGATTTGAAGTTAAACCAGTTTAAATTGGTTTGGTTCATAACTAACCGGAATCGTCAAAATGAGACTTTTGGTTCAGTAAGTTTCTCTTAGCCCTGGGCGTTCGGTTTTTCGGTTCGGTTCGGATTTTTCGGTTTTCGGTTTATTCGGTTCTAGAGATATAGAAACCGTTCGGTTTATTTCATTATATATTCGGGTTCGGTTCGGGTTCGGTTCGGTTTCATTCGGGTTCGGATCGGTTTCGGGTTCCGGAAATCCATTAGTTTATATGAAAATAAATTAAATTTTGCAAAAAAAATTGAATTTAAATAAATATTATTACAAGATTTAGGATATTTCAATTTTTTTGTTATTTTCTTCTAAATATAACTAATATATACAGTATAAAATTATAATTTAGATAATTTGGTTATTATAAAAAGAAATATAGCTAATTATTTATATATAATTATATTTCGGGTATCCATTCGGTTTTCGGTTTTGGTTCGGGTTCGGTTTCGGTTTTTCGGGTCTAGAAATGTAAAAACCGTTCGGGTTTTATGCCGGTTTCGGTTCGGTTCGGTTTCATCAAAATCGGTTCGGTTCGGTTCGGGTTTTTCGGTTCCGGTTTTTATGCCCATGCCTAGTTTCTCTTATAAACACACTAATCACATCTCTGGACTTTCACATGACTTCTCCTACAATAACGGTTGACATAAACAATTGAAAACATACAAAAGCCGAATTGTTTCATAGATAAGATGATAGAGTATAAAACAGTAAAACAAAAAGTTAAAACGATACACGAAACAAATAATGTATTGTTGCAAGTTAAAAACCTCCGTGTTTCCTTTTCTTGTGGTTGATTTGAACTAAACTTGGAACATAAGGAGAGAAGGAAAATTGGTAGAAGTATCCGAGGGATTTGGTAGCTTGTCCAATAATATTCAAAGGTTTCAAGTATCCACCATGAGCATCTCCCATGACATAAAGAGAAGCTAGGGGGCGACAAGTCTTGATGGGTTTATATACACTTAGATAGGATTTAGGCAAATAGGGAACCACCACCACGGCGAGTTTCTTCTCCTCGTCAACGAAGAAGCTCCCACCACAGAAGTTAGCCGTAAAACCAGAGAGCCATTGCGTATCCACTTTGACAAACTTGCTCAAAGAAACCGCATTGGGCTCGATTTTAGTTGTAATCCAAAAATCCAAACTAGTGGGAGACTGATATAACAAAGCGAGCTGCTCATCTCTAACGCTAGACAGAGCCAAGGTTTCTGAGTGAGTCGGCAAAGGAAGACGAGGTCCAAACCTCTCTGCCGTAAAATCAAAACAGAGTAACCAAACTCCAACCTTTGCTATTGTTGGCGATGACTTGTCTTGAGCAACAAGGTAAGTGTTTCCCTTGACTGTCACGCCACGTTGCTGGTGGTGGTGTATCGTCCACTCGGGATTGACGTAAGAACCCTCCACGAATTAGATTCGATACGGTAGAGTTGGAAATATCGGTGTTTTTTTCCTCCGTCAAACGCATCCAACAACCTCAACCAGACAAAACTGTAGAACATCAAACGCATACAAAGGAACACTTCGGACAGACAAAACTGAAACCAAAGTTACGAAACTCAAACCACTTGACACCATCATGACACTCAAGTTATAAAAATAAAATCAACCTAAAATGAACATCTACAGCGGCGATGACTGAAAGGAATGGGACGATTAAGGAGGAAAGCAGCGTGGTCACAATCTTGGTCTAGGACGTGGACGACTTGCGAGTTGAAGCGCATGTGGTCAAGTGGAAGCTTAACCGTCTTTACATGCTTCGATCTATGTTTATTTGAGTTGAGGAACAGGGAAAATTTGTCAACTTGAGATGTTGCCATGTTGTTGATTGATCTTGATCGTCTTCCTCTTGTATCATGAATCTGTTCCTGATTGCAGTCGTTTTGAAATTGTTTGTCAAGTTTCATATCAGAGAAAGAATTTGATCTCAGCTTAGTTTCTTTATTTACAGAGGACTCAAAGGAGTGAGAGGATTAACGAGTCTCGGACTTGGATGTCTCTCAGTACTTGCTAGTCATTGACCCAAAATGTTTTTTTCTGTTATTCAAAGCTCAAAATCACTAATCAAAACTTGTCATCTGATACAGCTTCCAAAGGGAGAGCTAATACTGTGTATTCAAAGTCCACAAACACGTGCTCGAAAATGTGTATTTTTCGTGTATAATTTAACTCATTAATTAGCTAGCTAAAGAGTAAAAAGATATAAATGTGTAAACTTATCACTACTATATGTTATTTGATGAAATATAGCTAAGGGCCACTGAGAGGGGAGAAGCTGGGTTCCTCCTTGAAAACTCTTTCCGTATAGGCCAGAAAACACCTTGCTTAGAGAAAGACTGACTCTCCTACGGACCTGGTGGACCTTACAGTCGAGTGATTGCATCCCTCTCACAAACTATCAATTTCATAAGAGAAGAAAGATCGTTTTTAGAAAAGAAAGAACGTTTTGATTCGAGGCGGATCCCTTTTGTCTTTGCCTTGACGAGTTGAGTAAACAAATCAATCAAAAAGCTTTCTCCTTAAGGTTCTCACACTCTAATGACAAAGCGGCCGTTCACGTCAAGAATAGACTTTTTTGATTCCCTTGCTTCTAGTTATCATAGTTTCATCGATATTTTTTTGGTGTTCAGTGTACCCTGACTACAAGATCGAAAAGAATGCATTGGATGGATGCCCGGGCATTGAGAAGGAAGGACGCTTTCAGAGGCGAAAGCATGCTTGGAACGGCCTCTAAGGGGTTGTTGTGCCAAATGATTAATAACAAAACTTCAGAATTAATTTGTTAAAAATATTAATTTTACTAATTGCTCATAAATTCATTCTTTTGATTATATGTTAATCAAATTCAGTTAAGATTAGAACATGGCAATGATATTGGAACTAAGCCACACTGATTTTAAATAACTATGTTATAATCTTAGTTGAATTTATACCTAAATCAATTTTGAAACTTAAAATCCTTCATGTTGGGAATAACTATGTCAGTGAGCAAGTGGGAATAACAAATAAGTAAATCTTATCTGAGCTAACCGATTTAAATTGGTTTGGTTCATAACTAACCGGAATCGTCCAAATGTGTAACTTTTGGCCATCAATAGTGACTTCTTCTCTGGAATTTTTTGTTTATGTTATTCAAAACTTTAAGTCACGTAATCAAAACTTGTTTATCTGATACAGCTTCCAAAAAGGAGAGCTAAATTCTGTACAAATACATGATTAGTGTTTTATTATTAAATCTAACATTGTCCCCATTCTTCATTTACAATGTATCTTGTTATTTTGAACTTGCCCCAGATTTTGGAAGAAGTCCACAAACACTTGCTCGTAATCTGGCATCTTCCCGTAACCTGCAGATTTCGATTTCAAAAAACAGACTTGTATGTTCACTTCTATGCTTCTCTAAGAAATTCATATTCAAACAACACAAGCTTCAAAAAGAAAAAGAAAAACTTGCCAGGGAAATAATTGATGTCAATAACATAAAACACGTTTTTGCTCCCATGTTCTCTGATCATGTCGATGTTGAAAAGTCGGAGTCCCTATCAAAAGAAAGCAGGCAACAAATTCTCAGTTAAACCAAAAAGAAACCGGACATGCAAAGGAAAATGTCTTTAGAAGCAGCAAACAATGTAAATATACCAATAAGCTTCTAAGCTCTTTGACAAGAGCCTCGAGGAAAGGCTTTGGAGGTAGCTCAGCAACACTAGGGTCCAAATCTGCGTTATCCGCTGAAGCAGCAGCAGACGAAACCCTTGGGAATTGGAAGACGCCATCAACTTTGGATTTTTCACAGTTGTTCACATTTGGTAGAGAGAATCGTCTCACAACTTTTATAACATCACCAACCACAAAAATCTTGAACAAAACTCCACCTTAATGCAGCAAACAAAGTGAGGTAAGTTGCATTGCACTGAATATTCTCAAGAAACATGCATGGTATATTCAAGTCAAACTCAATACCATGATTAACAAACTCTTGAAGGACTAAAGGCGGTTCAAGATCTGCAAGCGAGCGCCTGTCATAAGCTAAGGACAATTGGTGCGACTTTGCAGTTCCGTCTATCCAGAGTGGCTTTGCAACTGTCACAAAGTTGAAAGCAATAGGTTTAAACCTCTGGTCAAAATCCTCATTTGTATATATAAGAACATTTAGTGGAAAGAATATGTATGTTGGAATGTACCTAGTGGAAATTTAAGACCAGCTTCCACAACTTTGTTGGCACTAGATGCTGCATCTTTCAAGACAACCATTTGTTTTGGAACAAAAATGCTGCCTACAAAGATTTACCATGGCAAACATTGGTAGTTATAGAGAAACTTGAGAAAGTTCTTCTTGATATGCAATGTCGATGAGGAATGTTACCACTGCAATCTGACAGCTTCAAATCTGCCATACCCTGAAGCATCGATTGTCGGTTATATATACGCTGTATTGCGCCTGGAGGATCAAGCACAGTCACTTCGGGGTGTTTTTGCTGGTAATCCTTCAAACGAAATGAGACCAACATAAGAATGTAGAACATGACATTGTACTTGACGACACTATACTAATGAATGAATGGGTTGGAGCCACAAAATGAAAACTTTTTCCGAACCTCAATAACATCTTGCCACTCTTTCCCGAGCAACTGCAAGAGCACAATTATATACTTAATTAGATTTCCAGCAGAAACACACGTTGAAAACATTCCTAGTTCTCACAATGCACAAACCTTATGCAAAACGACATCAAATGGTCCTTGTTCAGAAAGTGGACGGTTCGAATCAATAGGGACAAAGCAAATGCCTTTTCTCCTAAAATAGACACGAAAAGTAGCACTGTCAGCAATTTCTTCAAAACGCAGCTAGAAGAAGAATGAAAGCTATGTGCAGATTTAGAAAGTAGCAAAAGCAGAGACCTAAAGTCAGAATGAAGAAAAAACTATATAGAAACGTTCTCCATATTTGAGAGATTCTAGAACATAATATTTTAACTAGAAGCAGTCATTGTTTTCGCCAAAACACCCATGTGACTGAAGAAGATTTCCAAATTCCAAGCCACAGAAAAGGCAAAAAAAAACACCAAAGTATTTTATTTTTTAATAAGCTAAAGTCAAAGCTGAATAGAGGATTTCTACAAGGAATATTCCCATAGAAACAAGGTTCCTGATACCACAAGCATACTAGTGTAAGTATGAGCAAGGAGACTCTATAAAGGACAAAACATGGCAAGTGGAAATGGTCCTCTTTCCAATAGAATCAGGCAAACCAACAAATAGCTACCCAAAACAAGAGTAAGGAAACAAGAACCAAATCTTGGAGAAAATGTCAAAGTCCTAAATATCATCCTTTTTCAAAAGTAGAAAAAGAAAAAATTGTCGGTTCTCTTAAACGCCAACAAAAAGAACAGTCGTCTTCAGGAAAACGAAACACATCTAAATATTATTACACAAATTTGGTAACTATGTATGTATGAATACCAAATGAAAGCTTAAAACTTGATGATTCACAAAGCATTTGGGTTTGTATTCAGTTACCTAGCCAGGACTTCAAGCTTGGGCTGCAAGAAACTCTTCTTCTTCTTAGAAGTCAGAGCATACCCAACAACGAGTCTCTGCATCTGCTGAAACGGCTGTTGGACTTGAAACGGCAGCGTTTCGTTCACCACTCGGCCTTCTCCTCCTTCTTCCTCGTCACCACCTCCGTGTGGCACCACCATGTTTTCACCTTCCAATCTCATACCAAAGTCCTCAAATCCGGCGCAGGAAAACCCTAAATTGCACGTAATCCCCAAATTACGCCTCAATCTGGCAGTTTCGGTTTCGCCGGAGGCAAGAGTCCCAAACATTAATAGAGACGGTATTAAAAAAGGAGGAGCAAAAGGCAGATTCCTTTAGAAGATTCGTCTAAGATTCTATCTCCGTGTAGACGCAAGTGGTGGAATTGGCACTGCCTCTATTGTCTATAGTCTCTCTCGATGCGATAAACGAGGGAAAAGAGAGAGAGAGAGAGAGAGAGAGAGAGAGAGAGAGAGAGAGAGAGATGAGTCCGACACTATACGCATACGTCAAAGTTTAGAAGCGAGAGACAGAGAAGAGAGATCAGAGAGAAGTGAGATGGGAAAATGTTGAGCCTGGGAATCAAATATTTATAGAGGAAGACAGATTTGAGAGAATTGCAGGAAAAGAAAAAAAATAGATATGTTTAGTGAAATACTGAAATGGTCGTTCCCAAAGCTTCGAATGATTTTTTTTTATTTTTTTTCCTTCTTTTTAGATTAATATTTTTATTTCCACACTGCAGCGAGCAGCTAAAGTTTCCACGTAATTCTCCTTTTAAAAAAAATGAATTCCACGTAGTCTCTACACCAATATGTATTGTGAGCTTGATTGCTGACATAAGACCAATATCATTTTTTTTAAAGATATGAAGAAATAGTGGTAAGAAATAACATATTACCAAAAAAAATTACACAAGAAACCGGTACACACAATTTTAATTGTTTTTAGAAAATATTGATGATTCTGAATTTTAAAATACAAAATCTATTACAGGCTACACAGCTCATTAAAAATGTGGAAATCATGTGATGTTTGTTTGGCAACGCCTCCTTGTCCCCACCCCGACAAATGCAATAGGATCCGCCAGAAACACATACAGTATGTTTGGGCTGCATAACTATTAGTATTAACTACACTTATTGTCTTAATTCAATCGATAGATAGGTCGATTTAATTACTCTAGACTCATATAAGTACGCGTCACCATTTATGTTCTAAGTTTCATCATAGGATTAAAATAAGACAAACCAATTTAATAATTGTTCCGTTATTGCAAATCCTGTTTTTTTTCTTTTCAACGTTAAGACGCTCAAGATTTGGATAAGCTCGTCCGTTTCTTAAAATCTATGTTCGTTCGGACGCGCATGCATATTTGTCATTTGATAGTAATCTTACGTGCCCCACTACTGATATTGTTTAATTGACACGTCTGAAGGAATCAATGTTGGACTTATTGGATCTTTATCAATTCATGCTAGGATTGGTGATTGGGGGTCGTTAGAAAGTCCGTTTTATGAACTCTTTGAGAAATCAAAAAAAGCACGGATACGGATGCTTTTTTTATCGCCAAGTCAAGATGAATATTATATGATAGCGGCAGGAAATTCTTTGGCTCTTAATCGGGGCATTCAAGAAGAACAGGCTGTACCAGCTCGATACCGACAAGAATTTTTGACTATCGCATGGGAAGAGGTTCATCTTCGAAGCATTTTTCCTTTCCAATATTTTTCGATTGGCGCTTCTCTAATTCCTTTTATCGAACATAATGATGCGAATCGAGCTTTAATGAGTTCTAATATGCAACGTCAAGCAGTTCCACTTTCTCGATCCGAAAAGTGCATTGTTGGAACTGGATTGGAACGCCAAGTGGCTTTAGATTCGGGGGTTACCGCTATAGCCGAACACGAGGGAAAAATCCTTTATACTGACACCGAGAAGATAATTTTATCCGGCAATGGGGATACTCTAAGTATTCCATTAATTATGTATCAACGCTCAAACAAAAATACTTGTATGCATCAAAAACCTCAGGTTCGACGAGGTAAATGCATAAAAAAGGGACAAATTTTAGCGGACGGTGCTGCTACAGTTGGTGGGGAACTCGCTTTGGGGAAAAATATATTAGTGGCTTATATGCCATGGGAAGGATACAATTTTGAAGATGCGGTACTCATTAGTGAGTGTCTAGTCTATGGTGATATTTATACTTCTTTCCACATACGGAAATATGAAATTAAGACGCATGTGACAACCCAAGGTCCTGAAAGGATCACTAAAGAAATACCGCATCTAGAAGGCCGTTTACTCCGAAATTTAGATAAAAATGGAATTGTGATGCTAGGATCGTGGGTTGAAACGGGTGATATTTTAGTAGGTAAATTAACGCCTCAGGTGGCGAAAGAATCCTCGTATGCTCCGGAAGATAGATTATTACGGGCCATACTTGGCATTCAGGTCTCGACCTCAAAAGAAACTTGTTTAAAATTGCCTATAGGTGGTAGAGGTCGAGTTATTGATGTGAGATGGGTTCAGAAAAAGGGGGGTTCAACTTATAACCCAGAAATAATTCGTGTATATATTTCACAGAAACGTGAAATCAAAGTAGGTGATAAAGTAGCTGGAAGACATGGAAATAAAGGTATCATTTCAAAAATTTTGCCTAGACAGGATATGCCTTATTTACAAGACGGGAGACCCGTGGATATGGTGTTCAACCCATTAGGAGTACCCTCACGCATGAATGTAGGCTTTTTCCCGGATACTCGGGTTCAAATACCCATGGATTCGCTGTTTGCTTACTGGCTTCATATAATTCGGAAAACACCAATTTTCTCGAAGCCTCTTGTTCATATCTCTCATCAAAAGGGGCTATTCGATAATGTCTATCTAGCAGACTTCCCGCTAACCCAAGCGAGCATTCAAATATCTGTCCTACATTCATGCGTGAGGGTACTCCTAATGGGTTGAACACCATATCCACGGGTCTCCCGTCTTGTAAATAAGGCATATCCTGTCTAGGCAAAATTTTTGAAATGATACCTTTATTTCCATGTCTTCCAGCTACTTTATCACCTACTTTGATTTCACGTTTCTGTGAAATATATACACGAATTATTTCTGGGTTATAAGTTGAACCCCCCTTTTTCTGAACCCATCTCACATCAATAACTCGACCTCTACCACCTATAGGCAATTTTAAAACAAGTTTCTTTTGAGGTCGAGACCTGAATGCCAAGTATGGCCCGTAATAATCTATCTTCCGGAGCATACGAGGATTCTTTCGCCACCTGAGGCGTTAATTTACCTACTAAAATATCACCCGTTTCAACCCACGATCCTAGCATCACAATTCCATTTTTATCTAAATTTCGGAGTAAACGGCCTTCTAGATGCGGTATTTCTTTAGTGATCCTTTCAGGACCTTGGGTTGTCACATGCGTCTTAATTTCATATTTCCGTATGTGGAAAGAAGTATAAATATCACCATAGACTAGACACTCACTAATGAGTACCGCATCTTCAAAATTGTATCCTTCCCATGGCATATAAGCCACTAATATATTTTTCCCCAAAGCGAGTTCCCCACCAACTGTAGCAGCACCGTCCGCTAAAATTTGTCCCTTTTTTATGCATTTACCTCGTCGAAACTGAGGTTTTTGATGCATACAAGTATTTTTGTTTGAGCGTTGATACATAATTAATGGAATACTTAGAGTATCCCCATTGCCGGATAAAATTATCTTCTCGGTGTCAGTATAAAGGATTTTTCCCTCGTGTTCGGCTATAGCGGTAACCCCCGAAA
>CACVBM020001181.1:84492-89492 GCA_902728155.2 Microthlaspi erraticum
ATAATGTCTATCTAGCAGACTTCCCGCTAACCCAAGCGAGCATTCAAATATCTGTCCTACATTCATGCGTGAGGGTACTCCTAATGGGTTGAACACCATATCCACGGGTCTCCCGTCTTGTAAATAAGGCATATCCTGTCTAGGCAAAATTTTTGAAATGATACCTTTATTTCCATGTCTTCCAGCTACTTTATCACCTACTTTGATTTCACGTTTCTGTGAAATATATACACGAATTATTTCTGGGTTATAAGTTGAACCCCCCTTTTTCTGAACCCATCTCACATCAATAACTCGACCTCTACCACCTATAGGCAATTTTAAACAAGTTTCTTTTGAGGTCGAGACCTGAATGCCAAGTATGGCCCGTAATAATCTATCTTCCGGAGCATACGAGGATTCTTTCGCCACCTGAGGCGTTAATTTACCTACTAAAATATCACCCGTTTCAACCCACGATCCTAGCATCACAATTCCATTTTTATCTAAATTTCGGAGTAAACGGCCTTCTAGATGCGGTATTTCTTTAGTGATCCTTTCAGGACCTTGGGTTGTCACATGCGTCTTAATTTCATATTTCCGTATGTGGAAAGAAGTATAAATATCACCATAGACTAGACACTCACTAATGAGTACCGCATCTTCAAAATTGTATCCTTCCCATGGCATATAAGCCACTAATATATTTTTCCCCAAAGCGAGTTCCCCACCAACTGTAGCAGCACCGTCCGCTAAAATTTGTCCCTTTTTTATGCATTTACCTCGTCGAACCTGAGGTTTTTGATGCATACAAGTATTTTTGTTTGAGCGTTGATACATAATTAATGGAATACTTAGAGTATCCCCATTGCCGGATAAAATTATCTTCTCGGTGTCAGTATAAAGGATTTTTCCCTCGTGTTCGGCTATAGCGGTAACCCCCGAATCTAAAGCCACTTGGCGTTCCAATCCAGTTCCAACAATGCACTTTTCGGATCGAGAAAGTGGAACTGCTTGACGTTGCATATTAGAACTCATTAAAGCTCGATTCGCATCATTATGTTCGATAAAAGGAATTAGAGAAGCGCCAATCGAAAAATATTGGAAAGGAAAAATGCTTCGAAGATGAACCTCTTCCCATGCGATAGTCAAAAATTCTTGTCGGTATCGAGCTGGTACAGCCTGTTCTTCTTGAATGCCCCGATTAAGAGCCAAAGAATTTCCTGCCGCTATCATATAATATTCATCTTGACTTGGCGATAAAAAAAGCATCCGTATCCGTGCTTTTTTTGATTTCTCAAAGAGTTCATAAAACGGACTTTCTAACGACCCCCAATCACCAATCCTAGCATGAATTGATAAAGATCCAATAAGTCCAACATTGATTCCTTCAGACGTGTCAATGGGGCAAATACGCCCATAGTGACTAGGATGGATATCTCGTATCCGAAAATTAGCAGTTCGCCCTGTCAATCCGCCAGGGCCCAAATAACTCAACTTTCTCCCATGAACGATTTGTGTCAATGGATTAGTTCGATCCAAAACTTGAGATAATGGGTGTAATCCGAAAAAGGATTCATAAGTAGTTGTTAACGGAGTTGAAGTTACCAAATTCTGAGGAGTAGGTATCAATTTATGCCTAATTGCTCCGCCTATAGTTCCTTTAACTACATTTTCTAAACGAGCCAGAGCCAACCCGAGCTGGTCTTGTAAAAGATCCGCTACAGAGCGAATACGTTTATTTTTCAAATGATTCATATCATCAAGTGTACCCATTCCAAATTTCATCCCAATCAAATGATCGGCAGCTGCTAATATATCTCGTGGTAACAAAAATATATTGTTCTGAGGTATATTAAGATTAAGTCTCCTGTTAATATTTCGGCGACCTATCCTTCCTAATTCACACCTTTGGTGAAAGAATTTTTTTTGTAGTTCCTTACATAAGGATTCAGAAAATATTGGCTCCCCACCTACACAAGAAAATTGTTGATAAAACTCCAAAATAGCATTTTCTTTTGACCCAATTTTTTTTTTCTCCTTCTCGGTCAAGAAAGATAAGAAAATTTCAGGGTAGCAAACATTCTCTAGAATTTCTCTTAGATTCGAACCCATAGCTGATGATAGAACTAGAATAGATATTTTCTGTTTCCTACTCACACGAGCCCATATTCTTGCTTTTTTATCAATCTCTAATTCTAACCTGCCTCCCCAATCTGATATTATGGTGCCGGTATAGACCGAAATCCCGTTATGATCCAATTCTGACTGGTAATAGATACCAGGACTTTGCAATATTTGATTGATCACAATTCTGTATATTCCGTTTACTATAGACGTTCCAAGGGAATTCATTAAAGGAATGTTTCCAATAAAAATTCTTTGTTCTTGCATATTCCTACTGGTTTTCCAAATTAATCCCGCGGATACATATAATTCAGAAGAATATGTAAGTGATTCATAGACAGCATCTCGTTCTTTTATCAGAGGTTCTACTAATTGATATGTTTCCACAAATAATTGAAATTCAATTTCGTGATCTATATCTTCAATTTTTGGAAATTTAGAAAGTTCTTCTATTAAACCCTCATCAATAAACCGATAAAACCCTTCAAATTGTATCTGATTAAATCCGGGTATTGTAGATGTTCCCTCTTTTCCATCCCCGAGCATCTTTTTAAAATTTCCCATTTATCCGTTTATTGAAAAAATCCCATCCCATCTCTCATTCTTCACCAAATCATATCCATAGAATTCGATCTAGCAATAATGGAATTTCTATTCTGTTTACTGAATCACATGAAATTTTATCCAACTCCAAGATATATGGAATGAATGTATGAAATACGTATGAACGGAGACTGGATTCAATTGGAATTTTTTATAAGAAAGAGATCCAAATGGAACAGAATTGAGAAATACCACTGGAACTTATGGAGTTTTGTAAAGATTAGAAAAAAAAAGTCATTTCATTTTAACCTATGATATTACATATTCAAATTTAATTGCATACTATAAAAAAAAAATGTATTCATGGTTGGATCTATTCGAGCAGATAAACATATAATAAATAGAAAACTTTTTTTTAACAACTTTACTTTTTTTTTCATCTATTTGCATTTCATTGTTCAAAAAAATATTTGCAGAAAAGAGATTGATTTTTACCTATTTTGAATAGAATATTTAGAATATCAGTGAATTGCAGTTGGTAAGAAAACCTGTGTTTTTTTATTTATTAATTTTGTTTATTATTAAAATAAAAAAGAATGCACAGATATATATGCCTCTTTTTCTTCTTTTATTGTGGTACAGTTCTATTTGGGACAGCACATGCTGTGCTCTATCAAAAACAAAAATTCAATTTTCTCTTCAATGTATTCACTGAAAAATTGAAATACAAAAATTTATTGAGAATTACTCCCCAAAAGCATCCCTAGAGAGATAAAATACCCCATTATAGAGCTGTAGCTCTATAACACAACGTAACGTATGTTCTTATTCTGGGGTTTACATATAGTCATCATTACTGTTATAATTGAAATTGAAGAATATTTGTTTTTAATTGAAAAAAACTCAATATAGATTTAGTTAGAAATCCATTTATAATGATTTTATTATATTATTAGAAATCCATAAATGTAGATTTGAATTCAAAAATGGTCATGAATTTACAGTAATACAGTCAATAGTTAATGGTTCTGGTTTGTACTGAATTCTAGATGGCCGAGTGGTAAGGCGGGGGACTGCAAATCCTTTATTTTGTGACTGAAAATCCATATATTTTTTTCGGAGTTGAAAAAAACGAGAAACTTTAAATCTAGTTTCTATCGTTTTGGCGGCATGGCCGAGTGGTAAGGCGGGGGACTGCAAATCCTTTTTCCCCAGTTCAAATCCGGGTGCCGCCTCAACAACAGACTTGAAATCCCCTATTATATATAACATATAACAAATGTAGGAAAAGACTCTTGATACTTTATTTTCGTAATTTTCAGCCCCTGGCTCTCGAGGTTCTATTCTCTAACCTAAAGTTTTGCCTATCAGATTCACGGAAAACTTAAAGTAGTGGAGAGAAATCCGTCGGAGTCTTCAATTAGATTGGATAGCCAGAGAGGGAATTCAATTAATAGTTTTGGAAAGGACCTAAGATACTTTGGATACAGACTCATGAAAGTCTCGGAATGCTCAGACATTCAATCAATATTAGATTAGATGATGAAGAATTGCCCTTCGTTTTACTTCCAAAAATAAAAAACGATAAAAAAAAGAAAAAGTCTTATTTTTTCCACATGTGAGTCAGATTCCTTGGATACTTCGAAAAGTGCCTGTTTACTTGTGTTTCCATCTTGTCGATTCTACTAGAAATTCTATAATAAGAATAACTCATTACATTAAAAGATAAGTGGATTTTTTGGAGTAGTTCATCAATGGTGACCAAATACCTCTCCCTTTTTTTGACTCTGCACCAGTTATTTCACTATTATTAGTGAACAATAATGGAATAGTTTCTTCATATTCATAGAAATAGGGGACAGAATTCACATGGATATAGTAAGTCTCGCATGGGCTGGTTTAATGGTAGTTTTTACATTTTCCCTCTCGCTCGTAGTGTGGGGAAGAAGTGGACTCTAGAAGTACTCCTAATTGCGGTAATAATAAAACTCTATCAACCTGTATCAATTATTTTAGTTTTCTAGACCGGCCGGCAATTTTTTTTGAGAAATTGGATTTATGTTTTATTGACTCATTTTCTATTTTTATATCGGGGTTTCCACCGTTAATCATTCATGGGGTAACCCCTGATATAAATCTGAAGAAGTTTACATCAAATTCGGATTATTTGTATTAAATTTTTATTAAATGGATCAAACAAATGAAATTGAGAAAGTATGTACATACATTTCATATTCTATTTCATTTATATTACCATTTATAAATTTATAAAGAAAAAAAGAGATATAGGTGGATTCCTTTATATTAAAATATTTCACTTGTATCTTTATACATTACAATAACCATAATGG
>CACVBM020001181.1:96992-99492 GCA_902728155.2 Microthlaspi erraticum
CAAATATAAATAGATTCAAAAAGATAAAGGATTCGGTATAGTTGACCGGAAAATAGAGTAATTTTTTCCTCGCGTACCAAAAGACAAGTATTAATTAATGACTAGTTAATAGAATCAAACTTACATTTGTTGAAAAAAAATGTTGCGGAGACAGGATTTGAACCCGTGACCTCAAGGTTATGAGCCTTGCGAGCTACCAAACTGCTCTACCCCGCGATGAAACAAAATAACTTGGACTAAACTCTAATAAACAAAGAAGAATTAAATGCGCCCCTATTCCATATCTGTACAAATAGAATAGCCTATTTAGACAGAATGGTAAAGGGGCCTCGTCGATCATAGAAAAAATCAAAAAATTAAAGGATACTTAAATCCTTACCAGCTTGATCTTGTTGCCCCTGGCAACAAACATGCATGAACCATTTCCCGAAGGATGTGTCCAGATAATCCAAAGTCTCGATAGTTAGCTCTCGGTCTTCCGGTCGAAAAGCAACGTCGATGAAGACGTGTAGGTGCACTATTACGCGGTGGGGATTGTAATTTTCCATGAATTTTCCATTTCTCACTTAGCGACGAAATCTGACTTATTTCCTTTTTTGAAGATCGACGAATCAAATGATATTTTTGTTCCAATTTTTGCCTCTTCTTCTCCCTATAAATCAAACTTTTCTTTGCCATAATGCTTGAGTTCCTCTTATTATCAATGATAATGATACAAATCGGATCCTAGATGTAGAAATAAATAGAAGAGTGCATACCTATTTTTTTATTAAAAAAAAGAGATTCTTGCGGATAGAATACATAAATAATTAACCGAATTTGCCCGATGTGGAGGCAATCAAGAAAGCCGCATAAGTGAATATATAACCTACCGAAAAGTGAGCTAATCCAACCAATCTTGCTTGAACAATTGAAAGAGCTACTGGTTTATCTTTCCATCGAATCAAATTTGCCAAAGGTGTACGTTCATGAGCCCATGCTAAAGTTTCAATTAATTCCTGCCAGTAACCACGCCAGGAAATTAAGAACATAAATCCAGTAGCCCAAACAAGATGCCCAAATAAGAACATCCATGCCCAGACTGATAAACTATTCATACCAAAGGGGTTATATCCATTGATAAGTTGTGAAGAGTTTAACCATAGATAATCTCTTAACCATCCCATCAAATAAGTGGAAGATTCATTAAACTGTGAAACGTTACCCTGCCATAATGTGATGTGTTTCCAATGCCAATAAAAAGTAACCCATCCAATAGTATTTAACATCCAGAAAACTGCCAAATAAAATGCGTCCCAAGCCGAAATATCACAAGTACCACCTCGTCCCGGACCGTCGCAAGGAAAACTATACCCGAAATCCTTTTTATCTGGCATCAACTTGGAACCACGTGCATCTAAAGCACCTTTTACTAAGATCAATGTAGTTGTATGTAAACCTAAAGCAATAGCATGATGAACCAAGAAATCTCCAGGACCTATTGTTAAGAATAATGAATTACTATTTTCATTAATAGCATTTAACCAGCCAGGCAACCATATGCTTCGACCCGCATTAAACGCTGGGCCATTTGTCGAAGATAAAAGTACATCAAATCCATATGAAGTTTTCCCATGAGCCGATTGGATCCATTGGGCAAATATGGGTTCGATCAAGATTTGTTTTTCGGGAGTACCAAAAGCAAGCATGACGTCATTATGAACATAAAGTCCCAAAGTATGGAACCCTAGAAAGAGGCTGGCCCAACTTAAATGGGATATGATAGCTTCTTTATGGTCTAACATTCTTGCCAATACGTTATCCTCATTCTGCTCTGGATTGTAATCTCTAATAAAAAATATAGCTCCATGAGCAAAAGCTCCTGTCATGATGAATCCTGCAATGTATTGGTGATGGGTATATAACGCAGCTTGAGTCGTAAAATCTTGCGCTATGAACGCATAAGCAGGTAAAGAGTACATGTGTTGAGCTACCAAGGAAGTAATAACCCCTAAGGAGGCTAGAGCAAGGCCTAATTGAAAATGAATCGAATTATTGATTGTGTCATAAAGACCCTTATGCCCACGCCCCAATCGTCCTCCCGGAGGAATATGTGCTTCTAAAAGATCTTTTATACTGTGTCCAATTCCAAAGTTAGTTCTATACATATGACCCGCAATGAGAAAAAGAATTGCGATAGCTAAATGATGATGTGCCATATCGGTTAGCCATAAACTTTGCGTTTGTGGATGGAATCCCCCAAGAAGGGTTAGAATGGCAGTTCCTGATCCTTGGGAGGTACCAAATAAATGACTACTTGAATCGGGGTTTTGAGCATAAAGATTCCACTGACCCGTAAAAAGTGGGCCTAACCCTTGGGGATGCGGTAATACATTTAAGAAATTATTCCATCGAACATATTCCCCCCTGGATGCAGGAATAGCGACATGGACTAAATGACCTGTCCAAGCCAAGGAGCTTACCCCGAATAGTCCTGACAAATGATGATTCAGACGAGATT
>CACVBM020001181.1:101992-114695 GCA_902728155.2 Microthlaspi erraticum
AATTGGAAAAACGAGCACCGTGGAAATACATGCCACTCAGCCAAAGAAAGATGATAGAGAGTTGGCCGAAATGAGCACTAAATACTTTTCGAGAGATTTCCTCCAAATCACTGGTATGACTATCAAAATCGTGAGCATCAGCATGTAGGTTCCAGATCCAAGTGGTAGTATCAGGTCCCTTAGCTATTGTTCTTGAGAAATGACCGGGTTTAGCCCATTCCTCGAAAGAAGTTTTTACGGGATCCCTATCTACCAAAATTTTGACTTCCGGTTCCGGCGAACGAATAATCATTGAGTCCTCCTCTTTCCGGACAACACATACAAAGAAACCCGCCAACAGCCACTCAAGTAATTAGTGAACCGATGAGAGATGCTTAGACTTTTTTTCTCTTCTATCTCCCATCTATTCATCTATTTTCTTTAGTTATTCACTAGAGCAATTATGATCTGGAAGTCGATCTGGGGCAAGTGTTCGGATCTATTATGACATATCCATAGGGTGCTCAACGGACCCTTTTTTAATTAAAAAAAGTTTTCGCGCCTTTACATTGGTATACAAAGAGTTTTTTTTATAACCTAATCTAGTGTATTCAGATTTCAATTATAAGTTCCGAACTTTAGCCTATTTTTTATGTTTTAAATAGAGGATATTGTTCTATTTCAATAAACGCTTAATTAGTCATTACTAAGAAACATTCTAGTATTGATATTTAATTATTTTCAAATCTCGTTTATTGGTTTTAATATTTAATAGTAGAAAAGAAAAAATGGAAAAAACGAGATATTCTCATATTCATGTACTACTTACCCCTAGAGAATACCAGATGAAATAGAACGATTTGAGAAAAGGATATAATGAAATTTTTTTTCTTTTATTGGTTCTTTTGATAGAAAAAACAGGATCTGTTTTATTTGCCCGAGAGGGCCAAGAAACTAAAAAACGATTAATTGTAAAAACAAATAAAGATATATATAGAATAAAAAAAAAGAAACAAAGGAAAAGTTCTTATTCGAAGCGCCTCGTGATCGTCAACCAATTCTGTGCTTCAATATAATTACCAGGAGTAAGCGTTATAGCCTGTTTCCAATACTCGGCGGCTTGAGCGAACCAAGCCTCCGCCATTTCAGAATCTCCTTGTTGAATGGCCTGTTCTCCACGGTCGGAATAGGCGTGTCAATTCCCTCCCTGAGAACCGTACTTGAGAGTTTCCTACCTCATACGGCTCGACAACCAACTCTTTTGTTTTAGTGTACCAGTTTTTTAACCTACTTTCACTTTATCTCTAATTGAATGTTGAATGAGAGTTCTTTCGGTTTTTCTTGGATTAAACAAAAGAGAGTAATTACACGAGTTTCAAACTTTCATTTTGATTTAATTAATAGATTTTTAATTAATATATTAATTAATATAATAAGTTTTATCTTTTCTCCTACCTTCAGAAAAAAAAGCATGTCCACTGTTATTAGATATTAGAATTTTCTGAAAGGTAACTATCCCGCTTTCATATAAAAATTTATATAGAATCTTTGAAAAAGACTTTTTTCATACTTCATAAAAAAGAAAAAGACTTACTGTCTTTAGGATCTGATGCTACACCGCTGCTCAATACCTTAGGGGATCCACTCTATTACATAAGTAGATTCCTAAGATTTATCTCATATTATGATATAAATAAACAGCTCTTGTTGTATTGGTCAAAAACCCTTCCAATTGATCTTTACGGTGCTTCCTCTATCAATTAAATCTTTTTTTATCCATAGGTATTTAGGCATATCTAGTCTTCACTTCATATTTCGATCTATGAAGTTTATTTATTTGCTACAGCTGATAAAAAATCGTTTTGGATGATGCTTATGTAGAAAGCCCTTTTTTTGTTTCTAGTATTTCATTGACTAGCGTTCGTTCTTTTTTTCTATAGTGGAGATAGTCGCACGTAATGGCAGATCACAGCCATATTATTAAAAGCTTGTGGTAAAAAGGGGTTTCGTTCTAATGCCCGAAAATAATATTCTAAAGCTTTAGTATGTTCCCCATTACTTGTGTGGATAAGGCCTATATTATAGAGTATATAACTTCGATCATAGGGGTCAATTTCTAGTCGCATAGCTTCATAATAATTCTGTAATGCTTCCGCATAATTTCCTTCAGATTGAGCCGACATCCGTTACGGTCGTCATTCGCTTTAACGAATTCTCCGTTTCAGAACCGTATGTGAGATTTTCATCTCATACGGCTCCTCCTTTAAGTGCATAATGAAAATAATATATGGAAAAATTTGATGTCATTATGAACTAAGCGGGGCTAATGTTTTTACAAGAAATTCCTAGCCAACCTTCTTGCAAAAGATCTTTTCTTACTACCAAGTGGGTTCATGCTAGATAAAAATAAAAAAGGAAACTCTAAAAATTTCTTTGTTCTCAACGCCCCTAAATTTCCAGGAATTAGTCACTTCAACAGTCTTCAATGGTTATACGGGTATCCAAAGTACGAACGAGATGGATGTTTATTGTTCCAACCATTTTAATTAGTCCCAATCCCAAAGAAGAAGAAAGAAAAGGAATCATTTTGAAGAAAGTTTTCGTGTTGTTGATTTCTCGGCGTAGTGCTTCTTCCCCTATGCCTCCTATTCGTATATTGTATTAGTGTAGTAGGATTGATCTGTAATACGGGAACGAACCATAGGTAAAAACCTTTTGCTCAATACTAGAATTCACAATTGAAGCATCTAAGGCTGCATTAATCGTGGATACATGACAGAAGGGATTGCTTTTTTATATTATAAACTTCACCTTCAAAAGCGTAGATTTTTTTCAATACTCGTTTTTCTTTCTATTCCAAATCGGCGAGAAAAAAAATAATGATAATCAAATCGCACCATCTCTGTAATAAGTAAATGCCTCTTTTTCTCCGGAAGTTGTCGGAATGACTCGTAATAAGATATCGGCTATAATTGTAAAGGTTTTATCAATAAAATTTCCATTTATACGCGATCTTGGCATAGGTAGTAATCCATTCTATAACTCTTTTTATTTCCTTTTCTTTTGTGAGAAAATATTTTCACAAACAAAGGAATTTTATAGTACGAACTAACATAAAAGCGGACTCGTTAAAATAAAAAAACCTTTTATCTACGTCCAATGTCCCATTTTTTCCGGTAAAAAAAGTATCTATTAACCAGAATCTAAAAAACATTGATGAATAACTCGCTATTCACCCAGGTACTCAGTAATAATCCTGATGTCGGAGAGATGGCCGAGGGGTTGAAGGCGTAACATTGGAACTGTTATGTAGACTTCTGTTTACCGAGGGTTCGAATCCCTCTCTTTCCATACTTTCCAGTAATTCACCGATCTTACGTGATTGACCACAATGTATCAAATAAAAAAAATAGATATAAAATCTAAATTGCTTTGATATGGAAAATCTTGGGAAGAGCAAACAATGGATCCAAACCTCCCTACCAATCTATGATACATGAATAGGAAAAAGATTCCCCAACAAAATCCCTTACCCCGTACCTTTTTAATCAAAAAAGAGGGAAAAGGGGAGTTGTCCGAACTATTGTTTTTTAGTTATTTTTTTTTTACTTAAGTTAGGTTTATTAAGTCTGTCGAGAGTAATATTCTACGACAAGCAATTCATTTATTTTCAAACCGATCCATTTCCTATCTATTATTTGATTGACTAACCCTTCATATTGGAATGTGTGAAGAGTCAGATGGTTTGGCAATTCCTCGGGGGCAGATGAATCAAGAAGATTTTGAACCAAAGTTCGAGAGTTTTGTTCATCCTTCACCATAATAATATCTCGGGGTTTGCAGCGATAACTTGGTATATCAACTATGCGACCATTAACTAAAATATGTCCGTGGTTAACTAATTGGCGCGCTTGAGGAATAGTCAAAGCCATACCTAATCGAAAAAGGATGTTATCCAAACGCATTTCAAGTAATTGTAATAAAACTTGACCTGTTGACCCCTTGGCTTTTCCGGCGATACGAACATATTTTAGTAATTGGCGTTCCGTAAGACCATAATGAAAACGCAATTTTTGTTTTTCTTCTAAACGAATACGATATTGAGATTTTTTTCCGGAGCGTGATTGGTTTCGAAGATCGCTTCCTGCCCTAGGCCTTTTACTAGTTAGTCCCGGTAAAGCCCCCAGGCGGCGTATTTTTTTAAAACGAGGCCCTCGGTAACGTGACATAAAGACTCCTTTTTTTATTGAAATTGTACAAAACTAAAAAAAATTAAAACTGAACTAAATGATAATGATAAATGATGTGAAATCCACTCCAACAGTTTCTTGGAATACAAAGAGTCAGAAGATATATTCTCTCAATATACAGATTTTTTTGTATTGTATATACAATATATAGAAATAAAATAAATCACAAAAATTTGCCTTTATTTTCTTGATTTATTTTGCAAAAATCGAAACCTTTTACCCAATATATATTCCTATATGAAAGTTTATATGATATAATATAAACGGCGTGGTAACTCTTATAAAAAGGTGAAAGAAGTCTTTTCAATCTTCTTTGATTTTGAAAGTACATTAAAAATCATGTAAAAAAACGAAAAAATATGGAAAAGCCGGCTATCGGAATCGAACCGATGACCATCGCATTACAAATGCGATGCTCTAACCTCTGAGCTAAGCGGGCTCAAATAAAATAGCGCATGCATACAAATTCACTAAACTACTAGATCGTATCAATTAACTATTCTATTCATATTTTTCCTTATCTATTTAGAATTAATCATATTCTATATATTCTAGAACAGAATATAGCTCAAATAAATAGTAATTATCAGTAAATCAATAAAACATAACCTTAATTAATTATAATTAATAGAATATAGCAATATATCGACTTTCTCATTTTGATTTCATTAGTTTCTAAATAAGAAAATCTTAATTAGATCAGAAATCTTTTTTTTTTTTTTAGTTAAACGATATCTCATTTGAAATTCTTGTTTTTTTTTTGTTCTAACCTCAATGCTATTATTATTTTATACTTTTTGTCTTTTGATTTTATTTCTAATATTAGACAATTATTAGAATTAATATTCGAAATGACTATTCGAATAGAATTTTTTAGAATTATTCGAACTTCAAATCTACGAAGTTAGTTTATAATCTTTTTCCATTGCACATTGTAGAATTCTAAGTTTTAATAATAATCATAAATTTATTTTCGTGGAAGTAAAAAAAAAAAGAATCGACCGTTCGACTATTTCTTCAAATTTAAGACAAAGATGAGAAAAGGAAGAACATATATATGTTATGTAATATATAACCATATTGAATTGCAAATACAAAAATAATAGAATCTTTATTGATCAGACTAAATCAATATGGATGGGGGCGAAAAAAAAAGAAAGACGATACCAAAGAAATAAGTATCTATATGTAATGAATTCAAAAGTTTCGACATAAGACAAAGTGGAAAGACATCATAATGAGATCCTAATCTCAAAGCAAAAAAGGGGATATGGCGGAATTGGTAGACGCTACGGACTTAATTGGATTGAGCCTTGGTATGGAAACCTACTAAGTGATAACTTTCAAATTCAGAGAAACCCTGGAATTAACAATGGGCAATCCTGAGCCAAATCCTGGTTTACGCGAACAAACCGGAGTTTAAAAAGCGAGAAAAAGGGATAGGTGCAGAGACTCAATGGAAGCTGTTCTAACAAATGGAGTTCAAATGGAGTTCACTACCTTGTGTTGATCAAATGATTCACTTCATAATCTGGTAGATCCTTGGCGGAACTTATTAATCGGACGAGAATAAAGATAGAGTCCCATTCTACATGTCAATACTGACAACAATGAAATTTATAGTAAGATGAAAATCCGTTGACTTTTAAAATCGTGAGGGTTCAAGTCCCTCTATCCCCACTCCCCCGCTGACACCTTAGCTTTTTTTTAGTTATTCAAAAATTCATTATCTTTTTTCATTCATCCTACGCTTTTACAAACTAAAATTTCTTTTCTTATTATATTATATACAAGTCTTGTGGGATATATCATCCACGTACAAATGAACAAGAAATATCGATTTGAATTATTTAGAATCTATATCATTTTTCATTTTAAAACTTAGAAAGTCTTCTTTTCGCGGATCCAAGAAATTCCCGGTCCAACACTTTTTTCATTTACTACTTTTTTTGCGTTTCTTTTAATTGACATAGACCTAAGCCATCTAGTAAAATGAGGATGATACTTCGGTAATCGCCGGGATAGCTCAGTTGGTAGAGCAGAGGACTGAAAATCCTCGTGTCACCAGTTCAAATCTGGTTCTTGGCATAGGATTGATTGGATTGATTAATTTTGATAAGTTTCTATCCTGCAAATTAAACGTATCCTTAGTAAAAAGGGTGCAATCATCCTTTATCCCCCTCGCTTTTTTTGTTCATGTTGTGGATCCATCCGTTCAAAAAAAATGTATAATACTTTATACATACTACATATTCGAAAGGAAAGGTTAACTGAGTTCTGTTTGAAAGAATCAAACAAGTAAAAAAAGGATCTATAGTTGAAGGGCAGAAATACCCCAAGATTCATTAGATACAATAGAAATTGTACCCCCCCCTCATTTATAGATTTCCGATCTTATTTATTCATTCCCAGTTATGTGACTAAGTTATGTGCGCGATACAAAGTTCATAATGCAGAACTCTTTTTTTTTTAGTTCATCCTATTGGCTCGGCTTTTACGAAAAAAAAAGTATCTTTGAACTTGGAGATCAAGCTATCTATAATAATATGAATGAGATCTCAATTTTTCTGTTTGTTTGATCTAAAAAGAATCGAATTCAAAATATTCCGTGAAGGTCCGCAGTTATAGAAGCTAAGACTCGTTTTTTATCATTCAATAAGCATCTTGTATTTCATAAAAATTGGGGGCAATATAATCCTTACGTAAAGGCCACCCTATCCAACTTTCGGGCATTAAGATCCGTTTCAGTCGTGGATGGCTATCATATGTGATTCCTAACATATCATAAGATTCCCGTTCTTGAAAATCCGTACTTTTCCAAACCCAGAAAACAGATGGAATTCTAGGATTACTCCTGTGAGTAAATACTTTTATACAGACTTCTTCCGCTTGATTGACACCATATTCTATTCTCGTAAGATGATACACACTGGCTAAGAGGCCACCTGGTGCCACATCGTAGGCACATTGCGAACGTAAATAATTGTAACCATATACATATAAAATTACAGCAATAGAATGCCAATCTTCGGGCTTTATTTGTAAAGTCTCTATTCCTTGGTAATCGAAGCCCAACGATCTATGAACTAGCCCTCGTTTGGCTAGCCAAACGGACAAAGTGCCCTGCATTTTTTTTATTTCCCCCACACCCTTTTTATATAAAATAAGTATTTCACATTAGTTCTAATTTATGAAGATTTTTTTCTTATTCTCTAAAATCCTCCCTAATTCACAAATTCGTGGGGAGATACTGGACTTTTGTATTTAAAAAATGTTTCAGTAGAGATCTCTGAAGTAGATGATGGTGGATAGAGCAATTCTTGATCATAATTTCCAGCATGCGTACTGCGTACAACAAAAAACTTGTGATTGGTAGTAAAACACCGATTACCCTGTTGAGGTCTAATTCGATCCTTATAAATTTCTCTAGCTATTTTCTTACGAAGCTTTGTTATAGCGTCTATAACAGCCTCTGGTTTAGGTGGACAGCCCGGCAAATAGACATCTACAGGAATTAGCTTATCAACTCCTCGAACAGTACTATAAGAATCGGTACTGAACATCCCCCCTGTAATTGTACAGGCTCCCATAGCAATAACATACTTTGGTTCAGGCATTTGTTCATATAATCTCACTAAGGAAGGAGCCATTTTCATTGTTACTGTACCTGCTGTTAAAATAAGGTCCGCCTGTCTAGGACTCGATCTTGGTACTAGCCCATAACGATCAAAGTCAAATCGGGAGCCTATTAATGAGGCAAATTCAATGAAACAACAACTGGTACCATAAAGAAGCGGCCATAGGCTGGAAAGTCTTGACCAATTTGAAAGATCATTTAACGTAGTTGAAATAACTGAATTTTTTGTTGTTCGATCAAGTACGGGAAACTTAATGGAATTCATAATTGTTTCAATGGTTTTTTTTTTACTTTTTTTTTTTTTTTACAAGTATTCAGGAAACGAACTAAGACCATTCCAATGCTCCCTTTCGCCATGCATAAACTAAACCAAGAATTAGGATAAGCAAGAAAATGAAAGCTTCTATAAAAGCAGATACCCCCAGTACATCGAAACTCATTGCCCACGGATACAGAAAAACGGTTTCAACATCAAAAACAACAAAAACTAGAGCAAACATATAATAACGGATTCTAAATTGTAACCAAGCATCCCCGATCGGTTCTATACCGGATTCATAACTAGAAAGTTTCTCCGGCCCCTTCCTAATTGGAGATAAAACTCCGGAAATTAGAAATGCCAAAACAGGAATAGCACTTGATATTATTAAAAATGCCCAGAAAATATCATATTCGTAAAGCAGAAACATAGACGAACTCCTATGAATGTGGAAAAAAAAATACCCGCCTAGTCAATTCCAGTCGGAGTGGATTGGGCAAGGGATATAGAACTCTTGAGTCAAAACAAAAATTCAGGTTAATCGAATGATTTTTTTTCGTTTGGTTGCTGTGGTAGACGTCTCATTTTAAGATTTATTAATTGTAATCTTATTTTAAGTACACTTAATTACTTAATATTTCCACGTTTCTATTACTAATAGTTTCTAATATTAATAATATATAATATAATAGTAATATTATTAATAACTAGTAATTTTTTGGATTTCTGTTTATGAAATTTTGGTTATGTTTTAGTTAGAAATCAAAAAAATGTAGAAAAATTTCTTTGTTTTTTAAATTATGAAGTATAAACAAAAAATCCACTTACGACTATGAAAATTAATGAAGAAAAAAAAGTTTATTCTAACCTATCAAGTATCTATCTAGATATATCGATAGATAGTGGTTGGATCTATTGAAATAAAATGCCGTTTTCCGTTTTATTCTGAACGATCCCCAGGACTTATGGTTTGGGGTATGGGAATTTTTTTTATGAACCAAGTAATTGAACGTAACCAGTTAGAAATAAAGAATACAATAATTAAGTAAAAAAAATTATCCAATTATTTTGATTTGAATGTCATTTATTCGACTCAATTTCTTAGTCTTAGTTAGGGCTATACGGACTCGAACCGTAGACCTGCTCGGTAAAAGAGTTCGAACTTATTATTATCAAAATGATTCGAACTCTTTCAAAGACCCAACATGCATTTTTGTTTGCATTGGGCTCTTTCATTAACTGATAGAAGGATCAGTTAGTCTACCAAATTTTTTCTTAAAAAAAAAGATAAGAAATGGTTCCAAGTACTCTGATTGGTTTTTTTTAATTCTAATACAATACAGAAGAACTACCAAAGTGTTTCAAAAGAGGGTTGGGTTCTCTTGACGTAGGTTTGCTTTTGGTCTAGATCAACTTAAGTTAAATATAGTCTCTAACATCCTGATTAAAAAATCAAACATGAAACTTGATACACCTTAAGGTTCATAGGACGAAAAGATCATTTTTGAGTTCCTTATACTCATTCTGCCTAGCATTAAGTAGACTAGGTATTCACCCTATCAATATCTCAAATCAATGATGGGTTCTATTCATCCCCTACCTAACGGGGTACTTTAATAGGACCTAATGTCAGGCTGTTGTTCTCCTCTTTTTTTCCTAAAAAAAAGTCGTGGAGTAAGACATCGATTTATTAATAAGATCAATCAATTGGTTTGATTGCGTGATGAACTCCTCTGAAAAACTTTGGCGCACGTGTAAACGAGGTGCTCTACCTAACTGAGCTATAGCCCTTGTATTTGTGATACACATTTTATCTTATCATGTAGATAATTTCTTGTCAAGATTAATATTATATGATCGAACATTATATCTCTTGAATCTCGTTGTTTATTGGTATTGCTTAGAAATAATATTAGATTTATAATCCTATCGATGTGATAGGTACCCCCTTGCTTTCTCTTTACGATGATAAATAACCTACTTAACTCAGTGGTTAGAGTATTGCTTTCATACGGCAGGAGTCATTGGTTCAAATCCAATAGTAGGTATAACTTATTAGACACCATGATTCATGGTGTCTAATAAGTTTTTGTAACCAGCTTTTTTCTTTTTTTGTTTTTCTCGCCTTTCGATCCTATTTTTTTTTATACATTCTTTTTTTTTACACGTCAGCTAGTTACAAAATCAAATCGTATTAAGAGCCTCGACTCGTGTACGAGCTCGTCTGAGAGCTAGATTTGCCTCAATTGTTTGTCTCTTGCCTTCAGCTTTTCTCAAGTTAGCTTCTGCTATTTCAAGAGTTTGCTGAGCTTCTTGTGGATCAATGTCACTATTCTTCTCTGCATCATTTACTAAAATAGTGATTTCATTATTGCCTATTCTAGCAAAACCGCCCATCAGAGCCATCGTTAACCATTGGTTATTAAGGCGTATTTTCAAAATACCTATATCAACAGCTGTGGCAATCGGCGCATGATTTGGTAATACGCCAATTTGCCCACTATTAGTAGATAAAATAATTTCTTTTACTTCTGAATCCCAAACAATTCGATTCGGAGTCAGTACACAAAGATTTAAGGTCATTTCTTCAATTTACTCTCCATTTCTAAGTTCGTAGCCTTCGCAGTAGCTTCATCGATGTTACCCACTAAGTAAAAGGCCTGTTCGGGAAGAGAATCAAATTCTCCGGAAAGGATCAGTTTAAACCCTCTAATTGTTTCCGCTAGACCAACATATTTTCCCGGAGAACCTGTAAATACTTCTGCTACGAAAAAGGGTTGTGATAAGAAACGCTCAATTTTTCGTGCTCTTGCTACGGTTAAGCGATCCTCTTCGGATAATTCGTCCAACCCCAGGATAGCTATAATGTCCTGAAGCTCCTTGTAACGTTGTAAAGTTTGCTTGACTTGTTGCGCAGTTTCATAATGTTCCTCGCCAACGATTCGAGGTTGTAGCATAGTTGACGTTGAATCTAAAGGATCTACTGCTGGATAGATACCTTTGGCAGCTAATCCTCTTGATAGTACGGTAGTCGCGTCTAAATGTGCAAATGTGGTGGCAGGAGCGGGGTCAGTCAAATCGTCCGCAGGTACATAAACTGCTTGAATAGAGGTTATGGACCCTTTTTTCGTAGAAGTAATTCTTTCTTGTAAAGAACCCATTTCGGTACTAAGGGTGGGTTGATAACCCACAGCCGAAGGCATTCTACCCAATAAGGCGGATACCTCGGATCCTGCTTGTACGAAACGGAAGATATTGTCGATAAATAGAAGTACGTCTTGCTCATTAACATCTCGGAAATATTCTGCCATAGTTAAGGCAGTCAGACCAACTCTCATACGAGCTCCCGGCGGTTCATTCATCTGACCGTAGACTAGAGCTACTTTTGATTCCGCAAGATTTTGTTCATTAATTACTCCAGATTCTTTCATTTCCATGTAAAGATCATTTCCTTCACGAGTCCGTTCGCCTACTCCACCAAATACGGATACACCACCATGAGCTTTGGCAATATTGTTGATCAATTCCATAATTAGTACTGTTTTACCCACGCCAGCCCCACCGAATAGTCCTATTTTTCCCCCACGACGATAAGGGGCCAAAAGATCTACTACTTTAATTCCTGTTTCAAAAATAGATAATTTTGTATCTAATTGTATAAAAGCAGGCGCGGATTTATGGATAGGAGATGTTGTGCGGGTATCAACAGGGCCTAAATTATCAACAGGTTCCCCAAGTACGTTGAAAATACGTCCTAGAGTCGCTCCGCCGACTGGAACACTTAGAGGATTTCCCATATCAACCACGTCCATTCCTCTCTTTAAACCCTCTGTCGCGCTCATAGCTACAGCTCTAACTCGATTATTTCCTAATAATTGCTGTACTTCACAAGTCACATTAATTTCTTGACCAAGAGTATCTCGACCCTTAACCACCAGAGCATTGTAAATATTAGGCATCTTGCCCGGGGGAAAGGCTACATCCAGTACCGGACCAATGATTTGGGCAATCCGTCCCAGGTTTTTTTTTTCACGTATCAAAACCTCTGGATCCGAAGTAGTAGGATTTATTCTCATAATAAAAAAAATATGTTAAATTTTGTTGCGCAATTTTTCGAATACATAAAAAATCGTCGATAGCAAATTGATCGGTTAATTCAATAATAGATGGGAGTAAGCACTCGGTTTCGTTGGTACCACCCAAGCGAATGTGCAATTCCAGTTTTTACTTATTCTTTTACTTATTCAATGAAGGAATGGTCATTTTCAAGCTCAACTAACCGAAACCTACTTAAAAAAAAATTTGCGGAAAGTCTTTGATTTCTTTATCATAATAGGCAAGACTCTTTTTTATCTAGCGAATTCGAAACTAGATTTCTTATTCATTATTTCGATCTCATTAGCTTTTTTTTTTTCATTTTCGTGGATTAATTCCGCATATTGTCATATCTAGGATTTACATATATAACATTTATTACTGTCAAGAGTGATTTTATTATTATTTTAATATTAAATATTTCGATTTATAAAAAGTCAAAGATTCAAAACTTGAAAAACAAGTATTAGGTTGCGCTATACA